>JBBJLS010004061.1:0-16437 GCA_037577275.1 Bryconaethiops microstoma
ACAGTACCAATTAAAACTTTGGACACGCCTTCTAATTCAATTATTTCCATTGTTTTTATTATTTGCTACTTTGTAGATTAATATTGAAAACAACACCTATTGCTCTGATGAAAGCTTTGCACACTCTTTCAATCAGATTTACGAGGAATCGACCTGGAATGGTGTTTAATTAACAGGTGTTCTTCGTCAAGAGTTCATTAGTGGAATTTCTTGCATTCTTAATATGTTTGGAACACAGTTGGGTTGGTAGACAGTTAGTGATCCTATTCCACTATGGTTCTACTCCACATCATGGCAAGAACCACTTAACTAAAGTAAATGAAACAACAGTCCATCATTACCTTATTACAAAATATATTCTGGTTTGTTTAACTCTATGTATCTATGACTTTCTGTTTCACTGGGGTGTAATTATGAGGTATAGAATGTGCCTGAAAATGCACATACCTGTATTCACTGTTGAAGCATAATTTGAGTAGTAGTGTACTTAGTGAACTTGCCTAGAAGAGGACATGTTTATGTGATCCCCACACATTGAAGATAATGGCCAGAGAGGAAAAAGTGTTTTCTATTTGTAAAAGATGGGAGTATTTGGGAGTATTTGCCAGCAGAGGGCAAATGGAAATCTGACTACTTCTGATAAAAAGCTAAAAGTGGGTCATATTTGAATCTTCCAGCAGAACAAAGATCCAAAACATGCATAGGAGAATATACATAATGGAGACTTCAACATTTTCTCATGACCCTTTTTGAACTCATCTGTACCAGAGGTGCCAATAATAATAGGGTTTGCAGGATCTTGTTTACTGATGTTGTGCTGAATCATGGATTATATGAAGCTCGTTGTAGCTTTACATGTAAAATACAAAGACATGTAAAAGCAGAAATGTATGTCTGATCCCACGTTTCTGATTGTCTGTGGTTAACTGTTTCATAGCAAATACAGTAATCGTTCCAAGAGCACCCTGCTTATACTGAGAAACCGCGCTCTTGTGTATTGGTAAAATTTTAAAAAAAGCCTAAAAATGCCTACTTTTATAGTGTAAACCCTAAATATGCCTCACATATGCTCCCAAAACACTTTAATTTCATTTCAAACTCAGTTTAATACATTACCCTTAACGAAAATATAAAGGTAAGCCCATACAGACTGTACTGTAATTCATGCACTGGCATTTTCTTTGGTATGTGCTGTCGTTTTCTTTGGTATAAACAGGTAAATACAGTAAGAAATTAGTGTAATTTTAGTAATAAAAATACAGTAATATGTAGGGGTAATCACCAATAATTTTTACATCAATAATTTACTGTTCATCAGCGGCGAGTCTTATTCAGGGTTCTTCAGGAGGAGTACTGTATTGTAGAGACCCACCGGTTAATGCAGACACTGGATAGCGACTGAGCTCAACAGCCTCTTTTAATTTAATTCACAGTAATAAAACAACTGGGCTTTAAGAAGAACAAAACGAAAAACAAGAGAAACACTCAAGACAGTCAGGGGCTGACTGGCAAACTGTGCGTTCTGGAAAAGAACAGCTGTCCGATGCACGGCAGCCGTCTAGCCCCCGGCAATCCGGAGTTATTCCCTGAAAACCGGTCACCTCGCCAGTGTGCTGTCCAAATACAAACTTCACAGTTAGATACATCTCTAGGAGACATTTCCAATGAGCCCTCATTGGCAATTTAAGGCCAGCAGGTCACGTGTTATTCGCCAGAAACGCCAGAGCCTGAGCGTGTCCGTCTTTAAATGCGGTAACTGTGCATTTCGTTCCTAGATCGGCCTAGGAAAAACGTATTCCAGTACAAAAACATTTATACAGTAATATTTTATATGGAAATACAGCTGAATTTACGTTCATATTTATGTTACAAAATTAGTAAAATTGTCCTAATAATTTTGAAGTAAAGTGTGTAAAAAAACATATTGGCACGAAAAAAGCAACAAAAAAAAAATGGAGAGAATTTTTGCAGGTTCCGCTTTATTGTGGAGATATCCGCATAAAACTATCAGGTTCTCAGAAAAAATCAGTGTGTGACTGAATCAGCGATTCCTGATCTGCATAAAACCAGGGGGTTTCTGTACGTTTTCCCTCAAAGTTTCAGATATAGAAGATATTCAGACACATTTATTTAGAATTTCTGGGTAAATGTAGCTGAAAAATGGAAAACAGAGCTTTAAGCCCTTAAATTGTGAAAAATATTATAGATTAAAGTATAGCAGTTACACAGACAACACTACAATTTTGGAAGTTATAGAATGCTGTAAAAAAGATATATACTACATGGGTATATAGTAATATATAAATCTGATGTTTTGCCTGGCCTAACTGATTTAACAATATACAAAACATCTACAAATTTAGATTTACCACAATTATCAATGGCAGTAGCAAATGCATGGTTTAATTCTATATTAATTATTTCTCACTTGTAGCTCATTAAAACAAGTGGAGAAATTTGGTGGAAAGTGTGGATCCTAAACGTTCAATCAATTAGTGTTCATAAGTATAGCAGGAGATATTTTATTATGACATGACTTTGATGAAAAGATGGAAATGGAGACTGTCAATACAGGTAATGTAAATGTAATTCGTAGCGTAACTCACTCTGTAATTAAATCTGTACTACTTAATTACATTTTAGTAATGCAATCAACATTAAAGAAAGACAAAATAGCAAAAAAAATTGAGCAGTTTTATACACGGTGGATGCAAGTTAAAACCATGTTGCCTGGCCTTAAGAGGAACATGTTAACTAAGCAGAAATAGCTACATGCCAAACAATATACACATTAGCTTAAAGGCAGCCTAACCAAAGACATGATAGGAATCACTTTGACCACAAACTGATTATCTTTCAGTTCATCAACTGAAACCGCAAAAGCTATTAAAGCCATTTCAGCTCCTTTACAACATAACAAATTCCCCTCCTGCTGCAAAACTAGCCTCAAGCCTTAATTAGCCTACTGTTTTTTCAGGATATATGAATATATGTTTACCTGGGCCAATATAAAGTAAGCTTGGTTGTTCAGAGAAGATGCAGCCAATTAAGTGCAAAGAGTTTCCCCTGGAGGTGTATTATTCTGAATACAGTTTCTTTGTTACCTCGTCCAATCAACCATATGTTTATCCTGTGTTATCCACATCCCCATAAAAGTGGACACTAACGGGATGAAAGGGATGCCAGGGTTTTACTTTGAGAACAGCTACAAGTGATAAATTTAAATACACTTTGTTAGCAAGTGTAATTGGTCTGTTGGGATGTGAGATATGAGATGATATGAGATGTTTTGGTGCAGTTGCATGAAACAAAACCACCTTGCTTTTTCCATGAATTGTAGGAATGTAGAACAGCGTGACCTGTGAGATCTGAAGAATGTTAAAAGTGAACGAGATATTTAAACAATCGAAACAGGATTCTGATGAAGTCGCCATGTTGGCAGGATAATGTAGGAATGCAGTCTTAATGTCAAAGCAAGATGGTGCAGATTCCACACCTGGTTTTGTGTGAAGTAAACACTGATTTTGTTTTTGAACAATAATCAAATGAAAAGAAATACCCCAGTAGTTTCACTATGACAATAAGAAAACTGAGTCATAGCACAGCCTGGTCAAAATGCACCCAACTGAGATGAGGTGGAATCTCTCAATGACAATCCATGTGGAGAAATATCTTTGAATAAATAAATGGTCCTGGTTTACGGTAACCCCTAAAATGACAGGGCTATGTAGCATTTCACAACAAACAGAGTATGAGTTCCTCCCACAGAGCTGCTATGTAGCTCTGGAAATACATGCCAAATCTCCCCATCAAAAAATGCCTAAAACCTTGGTGTAGCCTTCGGCAACTAGTCATCTAGTCATCATTCCTGGCATATGTTGCCTGGAGATTTTTCCTCTAGAGCTTTGGAGAATTTGACCTTTTTTGTCTTCGGAAGTAGTACCTGAAGAAGCATCTCAAGGCTGGACTACTATAGCTAACTTCAGGCAAGACGAATATCTACAGTATATACAGCTCTGGGGAAAACTAAGAGACCACTGCAAAAATGTTCAGTTTCTCAGATTTTATGTTTTATAGGTGCAAGTATTGAACTAAACAGCTTTGCCGTTTAAGAACTGCTGACAATATTTCTCATAATTTTCAATAAAATATATTGTTCTTTAAAGCATTATTTTAAAGTAAATGACAATACGTCAAAATAAGAGAAATGATTAAGTGTTTACAGAAATGGAATAATTCAAAGAAAATGGAAAGTGGTGTTTTGCCATCCAACTGATGACACTGCAAGAGGAAAGTGTTGATTTATACCTTTTTTATACCTTTCCTCACTAAATAAGATTTGATTCAGGTGATCACCTAATAAATACCTCATAAAGCAGAATGAGGTGCATGTGTAGGAATTTAACAGACACTGAAACGGTTGTCATACCCATAGAGATGCGGATTTAAATATAAATTGAAGTGGTCTCTTATTTTTTTCTGGAGCTGTGTATATATATCTATATCTATATATCTTTATATCTATATGGTCTAGTGGTTAGGGCGTTGGCCCTGCAATCAGAGGATTGGGGTTCAATTTATGTAATTTTTTGATGACTTTTCAAGCATGTTTAGAGGTTGCTGAAGCAGCTTGAATATTTGTGTCAGTTTATCAACACATGGTAAAAATGTACTGCATCAGCTCCCAACAATGTCTTGATGTTCTTTCAACAGCTTTTTAACTTCAGTAAGGTCAGTCTAGTTCTCTACAAGGTTTCAAGTAGCAAATTTGCTTACCATCTCTGGTATTTGCCTGAGCTGGTTGCTAGCCGGTTTAAACTTCTTTGATGCAAATTAGGGCGATGAAACAAAGAGAGCAATGGTGACAGCCATCAGGGAGAGGGAAGGTCAGGAAAAACCTGAAGCTGTGCAGTGAAAAGTACACATACAAGTATATATGGCACTATTCTGGCTCCCATACCTGAGGCACAGGTTGACCTGAAGTTGTGCATAAACATGAACGTCAAGAACTTTGTTATGAAAGATTCTATAACACAGTTCAAGCACTTAGTTTCTTGACTCTGATGTGGAGGAGTGGAGGGACAGTGAGGATGTGATTACTAGACTGGTCTTCATGTTGTCTGCAACATTGTGAAGGACACTGCAGAACAAGGTGTTTTACAATGAAGAATACAGTTTGATTCTCACTAAGATGGAAAATCAAAGGCAGTCTCTACTCCAGGGTGTTGAATATCACAGAGAATTATACATATATATAAATACATATATACATATATATATAAATTAGTGGTGTCGAATTAATGCGGTAATTTCGATCAATTAATTACAGGAAAAAATAAAGCGTTAAGAAAATGAAAGCTGATTAATCGCACCACGTGACTTTAATCCGGTCCGGTGTTCTGTCGAAACATGCTACCCATCGAGGTGTGCTACCGTGCCCTTCTGCGCATGTGCAGTTGGGATTCAGTGCTACCTAGCACTGGGGAAGCTGGTATAACTGTGCTGTCTTGCGTTGGACACCGGTTTATCTGCGCTATCTTGCATTGAACACTGGTTTATGTGCTACCTAGCATTAGGGAAGCTTGTTTATCTGTGGTATCTTACGTTGGACACTGGTTTCTCTGTGGTATATTGCGCTGGACAATAGTTTATCTGTTCTATCTTGCGTTGGACACTGTTTTATGTGCTTCCTAGCGTTGGACACTGGTTTACCTGTACTGTCTTGTGTTCAGGACACTAGTTTACGGTGATTAATATCATAAAAGCTCCTTTGTTACTTTTGACTTGTAGATGTACTTGTTTGCTGCTACACACTGTCTTCAGTGCACAGTTCAAGCGCATATGAGTGTATGTCGCTGCTCTGGGGTCTGTGTCTTTGCAGTCATTACATAAGCAGTTTCCTCTAGGATCAATAAAGTTCTGATTTTGATTCTAAATGCATTTTTCTGCAGTTTGCGGAATGCTATCTGAAGCTAAGAAACATTAGCACTGTCCAGACATCACCAAGTTGTAAGCATGGCACGATTCGAAGTAGCCTCATCATTATCAGTGTATTAAATGCATTAAGAACTGTATAAACCTAAAGGGAGCATTTTTCCACAGGTAGCAAGATTTGGACAACGGTAGCATGTTTTAAACAAGGCAGCATAATTCAGTCAAAACGGGCCTATTCTATTATGGGGTGACGTATGAGTGAAAACCGCGAGACGTGAGTGGAGCGCACCCCCTCATTAAAATGCTTCAACACCCATACGTGTATGTACATTGTCTTAGGGTGTTTTCACATACAGTCCTCTTTAAAGGAACCAAACTCAGTCCTCTAGAAGTGGTCCAAAAAGTGGACCAGCAGAAATCTTCAGAATTTGAAAGGGGACTCAGTTCTCTTTCTGCTCCACTTCAGCTCAGATGGGGTCTCAGTTCTTTTTTTGTTCACACTTTAGTTCCTCATCCAACCTGCCGCCGCTGTTTCTTCACATTCCCCATTCTTGAGAATTTTTTTCCACATAAGAGTAGATGGTTAACAGCTCTACCAAACTTCTGCATTTTCCACAAATATCTCTGCTACTGTCGTTCTTCAGCTGATGGAGAACAAGAATGCTTTGAGTCTGAGCAGCTTGGTAGAGAAACTTGATCTTGACAAGAGTCCCTTTATTTATTGGGTTTATATTTTTATGATAGTTCATTCGTATTTTTAGTTTATTTCTTTATTTTTTGTTGTATATAGTTTCCCACGTGATCTACCTAAGGTAAGCCTATAGGGCGAAAACAGTCGAGGCGAACTCGGAACGCTTTGTGTTCAAAATGCGCGAGTTAACCGAACCGTGCCGCGGACTCAAAGCGAACCGTTCGTTTCAGAGGGGTCTGAGTTCGTTTGGCGTGTTCACATATACACAAAAAATGCTGACTAATCGTTTAAGGGCTGAAACGGACCAAGTGTGAAAACACCCTTAAACTGCACCTTATCGACGGACTCGGTTCTATCACTGTTTTTGCTGAAGCATTTTTCCCTCAGCATATTAGGTCATATTTTTGATTGCTGTAACCATTACTGTACATGAACATTGCAACAACAAAAAAAAAAATTCTACATACTTCTAAATTATTTTGAGCACCGCAACTGCCTATTGCATGTTGGAGAAACTTATTTTGAAATATATGATTAAATACAAGACCATAATGTTGGTGTAATATGTATTTCTGCCTCCTGTTTCTGGCAGTATCTCAAGGATATCATTGGACTCAAGCCTATTTGCATTAGCTTAAGGATCGTTTCCAAATACTCCACAAATTACTTTCGCATGCCACTCTGGAGAAGAGCATTTGCTTATTCCATTAATGTAAATATCATAAAAAGATCTTCTCCAAAGAGTGATGAGTGTTCTGCAACCCAAAACCAAAACATCATAAAAAAAGACATACAGACACAAATCAACCTGAAATCAATTTGAACATTTACAGTAGATTTTGCAAATGCATGTGAATTTTAGCCAAATAGCTTCTTACATGATTAGTAACTTAAAAAAAGAATTTGAATTGTTGTTAAATCTTATCAGCTTTGGGGCTACTCATTAAATCAAATGTAATGAAGACTTTGTGTGTGTGTGTGTGTGTTTTTCTTTCGTCCCTCCAGCTTACATTAAATTGCATGCTATCAGCGCTTCTCTCATTTTTTAATTTGCCAAAATGAGATGGTGTAGGCAGAATAATATAGCCCTCGGGTCTATGGGAGTGCTGTCTCTCTCTCTCTCTCTCTCTCTCGCTCGCTCTCTCTCTCTCTGAGAGCAGATGAGTATACTGTAATTACTGGTAATGCCTGATTTATCAAAGGCACATTAGGGAGGGCTTCAAAGGGCTCGCTGCCAAACGTGTGCATTAAGCTGAACTAACTGCCTCACTGATGTTCTTTCTCTCTCCCGTAATGACCCTGTGTTCACAAAGAGGTTGTGTCATAGTGCGTTGAGAACCCCATGGAAGCCTTTCCAGAAGACGGTATGGGCCCAAAAATGCCAAAACTCACTTTTTTCAAAATGATTCAAAACGTACCATTCGCTTCCCAGACAGTACAGTCCATAAATATGACACTTTTCTACTGCCACTCTGGAGTGACTCAAATAAATGTTTTTCCATTACAAATAAAGTGACCCGTACCCAAGCCAGACACAACAAACCGAACAGCATCACTGGTTTCTGATTGTTTGAAATGGATAAAGGTCTCTGTTTTTTACTGTCCATGTGAGAAATAAAACAACACAGATACAAACTAACAACCAGGACGTCAACAAAGTACAAGCACGACTGTCTGTTTGGGCTGAAGATAAATTTCAGTGGGAGTTTTCTATGATACTAACAAATGTATCTTTAACTCTGTGAGAAACGTGAAGGTGTACCAGGACAAGTTAGCTGGGTTAGGATTTCAACACATGGCTAAAGAACACGGCTAGAATTAAAACAAAACTGTAATTAATAAAAGACCACCATAACAGATGCTCTGACAGAAAAACTTTCCGCTGGTTCGACTCCAAGGATGTGGTTTTGGGCCATAAACTGTGTTGAGAGAATTGCATTGCTGATGCGTCAGAAACACCGTTAGATAGACACTATAGACACTGAGCAAAAATCATTGTGAATCCGCTGTTTCTGTGTTGTCACGAAGCTGTGTTGCCAGTAATGACTTCACATTGACTTGAGATCCGTCAACAAAGTCGAAGTCGAGTCGACTAGTCATTTGATGATGTCGTTACACAGACGCAGCGCAGGAACACATGTCGAACAATGAGCAACTTTTATTAAATTTCTCTGTAACATTAACAGTCAACATTACAGTTAAACAAAACAAAACAATGTTGCAATGTCTCTCGTCTTGTTGTGGTCATGTGTTTAGATTCCCCTCGCGCCAACGTTAACGCCCTTTTTATTAAGGGACTATAATAATTGGACAAGGAACGCGTGTCAGTGTAAGCCAATCAGAGGCGGAGGTTGCTTTGAGAGAGAGAGGAATAAAAAAAGGACTTGTCGACTTCTCTCAGGGGTCATCGACTTGTGCCTCTGACATCGACGTGTCAACTAATCGACTTTTCTGTTAATGCTCTAGTTGCCAGCCCATTCACACTGAAGTTATAAGGAGTGTTTCAGCCTGGACTGTTTTTTGAATGAGGCACAATGAGGGACAGCCAATTAGAACAAAGCTTATTAATATATGTTACTCTTAAAGGCAGATAAACCAACCCGTTCAATTCGAAGGAATGAAGAGAGGCTGGAAATGGCCATATTCAAATAAATTATGACTTTTTTGGTGAAAAGAAGAGAGAATGCAAATAATCATACTCAAATGAATTCTAACTTTTAGAAGTAAATTTTGCACTATATGGACCAAAGTATTGCACCACACTTCTTGGAAGGCTTTTTTTTTGGAGTTTCTGTGGGAATTTGTGCCCATTCATTCTGTAGAGCATTTATCAGGGCTCTGTGCAGGCCGATCAAATTCTTGCTCACCCAGCTCCATGTCTTTATGGACCTTGCTTTGTGCACTGGGTCACAGTCATGCAGGAATAGAAAATGTTCTTCCCCAAACTGGAAGCATGGCGTTGTCTGAAATGCTGGAAGCATGGCGTTGTCTGCTGAGGCATTAAGGTTGCCCCTTCACTGGAAATAAGGGACCTAGCCCAAACCCTAAAAAACAGGTGTGTCCCAATACTTTTGTCGATATAGTGTATGTCATAAGAAGATATTGATGAACATTGTGTGTGTCACAGTATGTACACATATCACATGAACTATTATATATTAAGTAGAGCAGCCAGTACTTAATATGACTACTGAAGAAGAGTAGTGTGAACGTATAGTGTTTATTTTCCACTGGTATTTGTGCAATTTGTACTTATTGACATCCCCAATTCGCATTAAACTTGGTGTGCTTGTAGCCCCACATGGCTGATACAGAACAAGAGGTTTGAGTCCCTAGGTGGGCATGTCCCTTCATGCTAGCGTCCCCTGAAGTGCAGTAGGCACAAAGCGCTTTTTTGGGCAATAGCACAACACCTGTTTTGCCAAAAATTATGAAATGTGTTGGCTCTTGCTCTTCATCACTCATTTCACCTAGTGATTGGTGTCGATGCAAAAATCTAGCTCTTCTTTAGCCAATATCTGACAAATTTCAATGACTGACTTGCTCCAATTCTCTTGCTCTAAAAATGGCTACCAACAGCCAGTCAAAATTGTGAGAGTAGCCAGTCTCAATGAAATATTGTAGGCTCATTTATAATTAAATGCTACTTACCCAAATTTAAACAAATCAGACATGTCACAACAGCAAGCTACAACATGTTTTCCTTTTTTCCTCTGACATGGTTTGGTCAATCTTCAAAATGTATTTTTTTCTTTAAATCCATATGTAACATTTACAAAATTCAAATGGTTGAAGTGGCTAAAACTTCTCACTACTTGGATCCACTCAAACATTCTGCTTGGACCCAAGTTCATTCAACAACTCAAATTTTGAAGCTCTGATATTATTTAACCTCTCACTATTTAGGCTATTTTGCAAATTCTGCCCGGACACTAGTGATCGGCTACTATTCTTTCGTCTTTTGCGGTGATCATATTATGCGCTGCTGTGGGATATGTCTTGTTAACACAAACACTCGCAATAACACACCTTAAGTGAAACCCAAAAAACAAAATGGACTGAACCAAGCAATCATAAGTCATGCAGAATGATTTCTGCAAGGTTAAATTTCAGTAAAAGGGTACATTTTGAGCCCACAACTGTCTGGTCCTATCATCAGGAGATTGTGAATTTGATCCCCTGTGATGGCATTCTACCCAAAGCCTGTTGAGTTGTCCAATGAACATTCTGTCATATGTGAGCACACCACAGCGTGAACAGTACGAAATTCTTCCTCTGCATTTAGTCATTCATTAAGTGAAGCAGTGGGTAGCCTGGGGAGCAGTGTGTGGGGACAGAACCTTGGTCAAGGGTACCTCAGAGGTGCTTAGCAGTCTTGGGATTCAAACCCATGACTTTCTGATCATAGAAAGTGCCTTAACCACTAGGCCACCAGATGAATGGTTAAATATACTGGCTACAGTGTTTATTTTATTGTTTTAAAATTAGTAGCACATATTTTGGATAGTGTACTCAAGTGTGAAAATGAAATACTCAAAAAAGCAATGACTGTTACTTTTCTCACAGGCCCCCAGAAAAAGAGAGAGAGAGCAAATGAGAAAGAGAGAGAGGATGTGGAACTCGGGTGTGAAAATCCTTAAGGACACTGTTTTGACGCTTCTTGGATGTTGTTTGGATGCCGTTCGTACGCTATCTGTGGGGGTTCAAGCCATAAACCATTATGCGAATGTTTGGCTGGATTCTCTTCCCATCTGGTTTGCTGAATGGCCCTGTGTTATCACCTATGTGAAGGACAGAAGGAACAAATAACCTTAACAGTACTTCTTTAACACTCACTGTTCCACAGCTGGTCTTGGGACACAGCTCACACTTGGGCACATGAGCTTGGCCTAGATCGGCTCTCAGGTATTTGTTTTCACTTATATATTTTTAAAATGACTTAATACAATTAGCAAAATAATTCATGTCCCATTCAAGGGAACTGGCTTTTTTCACCAAGCAAGTTTTATGACTGCAAAAGTATATACCATGCAAATAGGTGCGTATCTATTTTATTTGTTAGATGTAGCTAAACTGAAACAGCCATACATGGTTGGCTGATTGACTACATTTAGGGTTGATTTTTCAATAAACTATCACTTTAATGGGCACCCTGTGATCAGAAGTTTGTGGGTTTGAATCCCAGGAATGGCATTGTTGCCGTTGAGATACCCTAAAAGTAGCATCCCCACACACTGCTACTCCACACACTGCTGCTCGGGCACTATCGTCGACAGCCCACTGCTTCACTGGGGAGAATGGGTTAAATGCAGAGGACTCAAGCAATCCCCTCTGGGATCGATATAGCATATATTTAAAAAAAATAATAATGACAAATAAATAATGTCCACAAACCTGATGCTGTCAGGTGATTTTGGACGACAGAGTTTCCTTAATGCAGCTGTTGCTACAAAACCCAAGCACTTCAGCACCCAGCCTCATCAGAGCGCCTTCCCATTTAGCCATGTGCCATTATTTACGTCCTCATTAGGCATGTATACACCTCCTCTGGGCCAGCAAAATTACCCACCAGGGAGCTTGGAGTGGACGAACATATTACAGAGCAGCAGATTGGCTCGTAAAAGTGTAATTTGTGTGTACCGTGGCAAGCGATACCGACGCATGTCCGCTAGGACTTTATTATATTCTAATCAATAGTCTTAGAGGTGCGTTTTCGCTGAGGTGTGGGGAAAAAAGGCCTACACTGAGCGGATGAAGATGGGACCAGGCCTATGATTTGCCACATAGACAGTGGATGTCATAATTTTTTTGCTGTAGTACTCAAATGAGTACCTACATGAATTAACTGGTATGCACTAAAATTAAAAATGTTCTCTGTGTCTCAGCCGAGGTTTCAGGGGGTCGTGGTGTGTGTGTGTGGGGGTTGGGTGCATGCGCAGAGGTCTGTGTCTCGGCGTGGTTATGGGTGGGGGTGGGGTGGAGGGTTGCGCGCCAGGGTTTATGTCTCAGCATGGTTCCGGGGGTAGGGGGACAGTCTTTAACTTTCTCAGCCTGCTGCAGTGTTTTTTGAACTGTAGAATACATTGATGTTGAGTCTTATCACTGTATGAGGATTGGTGTTCCAAGAGACATATATTGCTGTTCTTTCTACATGATAGAGATGCGCATTTGCTGGGAAGACTGAAAACTGGTGCGCATTTTGCGTAACACTTACATCTATGCGTGCTTGCATACCACTTATGTCAACCCCTGCACATAGACACTAATGAAATGTGGCTGCTGAACACAAATTAACTCGTGGCAGTGTGAAAAATAAAACTGTATGTACAGTTACATACAGTTGGGTCCAGCTACTGGGTGATTCTCGCTTAACAAACACTGTTTGGTGCCAAGCTGAAAACGTGGGATCCAATTCTTGTTTTTGGCTATACAAACAATGATGTCTGATTGAAAAATGTTAATGATTAATTGACTTTAAATGAATTTTTACCAATTTATGTGATCTCATTAATACTAGCACTCCATATAGCTCCAACTGACATTTAAAAGTTCCATATCAAATAAAACAATGTTAATTCAGTTGACACTACCATTATCAGCCTAATTACAAACAGAGACGAGAGCCTGAACCAGAAGGAAGGAGACCGCCTCCCAACATGGTGTGCTTCAAACTATCTGGACCTCAACTCTGCTAAAGTTGAATGATAATAATGTTCAGGAAGTCCTCCTCCACACTCACCCCACTAGCACTCAGTCAGAATCAGAAATGTTTATTCATTCTGGAGGAAACTGCTTATTTTACGACTGCACAGACACACAGAAACACAGAGACGAGAACAATATAAAATATAAAGTCTAAATAAATCCCCAAAAAATTCTGAACAAAATTTCAATGTGCAATACACTTAGCTATAAAAAAAATGTACTTAAAAGTAAGTGAATTACTAATAACACTAATGGTGATTAGGAGTGTGTTACTGAATGAAATAGAGGTCAGAGGTGCATAAGTTATATTGACATAGGTAGTGATTTTGTACATAATAATAATAAGACATTGCACATAATGATAACGTTTTAGCACTTTAAAAGAAAATTGCACGATATTGCACAATATTTCTGGGCCAGCTGGAGACCTAGTTGTTAGGGAGTTTCCCCTGCACTCCCTGCACAGAAGGTTGTGAGTTCGAATCCCAATTGCTAGTGGCACCTCTGCCGTACCCTTGAGCAAGGCACCATCCCCACACACTACTCCCCGGGTGCTGTGTTCCTAGCTGCCCACTGCTTCACTTGGTGAATGGGTTAAATGCAGAGAAAGAATTTCACACTGTGCTGTGGTGTGTTCACGTGTGGCTATGAGGGTTTACTTTACATGGTAGATTATTGCACATTATAATATGATAATAAAGCACATAATGATAATGATCCCAATAAGAAATTGCACAACAAAAGAGTGACAGGATATTGCACAGATTGGATGTGGATGTGTGACGGAATCTGATGGCTGTGGGAAGGAAGTATTTTCCATGGTGTTCCGTGCTGGTGGGTCTGTGAGTACTCAAAAACACTACTGTCACTCTGCTAAATCCCTGTAAATTGCATAACACAAGCAGTTCCAGTACCTTCTGTGGAGATGAAGACATAATCTCTATCACGCAGAAAGAACAGCAATATATGTCTCTTGGAACACCAATCCACATACAGTGATATAAAGTCAATATCAATGTATTCTACAGTGTAAAAAACACTGCAGCAAGCTGAGAAAGTTAAAGACTGTCCCAGTGGAAGGAACTGGTTCTGCAGGACCACCACAGACCGATTCCATCCCGATGCTACATACAGGTACCCAATGCTGTTTTTTCCAAAATGGATTTTCACATCAAAAACCACAGATATGCTTATCAGTTTCAGACAGAAGTCCCGTGCCTGTGGCAAGACTGTGCTTAGGAGTGTGGAAGTGGAGCATGTTGATAACTGGTATTTAGACTCAGTTTCTGTCATCAAACTGTGTTTTATGGCTTTCTCTGATTAGCTGTTATCGTAATATAAGAACATAAATCATAGTGTTGATCAAACTTGACAGATAAGAGAAGTACAGAAGATGAGTTTATATAAAACTTGAGAGACAAACTGTGTCCCCTCATCCTAAACTCTGATTTTCTTAAACTGTTTGCTTAAATTTACTTTTATTTTTAACATGCTGGGAAACCAAATGCTTCTCTTTCATATATATTTTTTTAAATGTAATGGTTGTAAACATTTTCTCCATTATATTAACCACTGCTGGACTTTACGTAATTTTGCACAATATGTATTTTATTTATATACTATATTGATCCAGTGTGTTGGTACAGTTCCTTGTTCAAACTTACTTCAGTGGTGCCACTGGCAGTCCTGGGATTCAAACCCATGGCCTTCTGATTGCAGGGGCATCTCCCTAACCACCAGGCCACCAGGTGCTATAAACACAGTAATGCAATTTTTATGTTGTAAGGTTTACTTTTGCTGCAAACTCATATAGTGATATCTACTGTATTCTAATCTAATCTAAAAAGAAATGAAATGAAAGTGACCATTCTATCATACGTGAACACACCACAGCACACAGTGTCAACAGCACAAAACTCTTCCTCTGTATTTAACCCATTCACCAACCAAAGCAGTGGGTAGCCAGGAACACAGCAGCCAGGGAGCAGTATGTGAGGACAGCATCCTGTTTAAGGGAACATCAACGGTGCTTAGCAGTCTTGGGAATCAAACCCACCACTTCCTGATCACAGGGTGAACACCCTAACCACTAGGCTACCAGCTGCTAATCTAATCTAATCTAATCTAATCTAATCTAACCAAATCTAATCTGATCTGTTTAACCCTGCTGACGTTTACCCTGCTGACTGCACATACATAATTTTGTACAATATCTGTATTTTTAATGTTACAATGTTACATACAATTGAATTCATTCATTTAATAATACATATATATATTATATTATATTATATTATATTACATTGAATTCAAACTGAAATCACAGGAATGCCATACCTCTTCAAACCCCTCCCATGCCTCCTCCCACAAAACAAACAAACAGACCGACAAACAAACACAAAGCAGTTATCAGGAGGAGGGCTCATGTTCAGTAAACAACTGCAGTGGTGCAGGATATCACAAAGCATGCTCCTCACCCTAAAGGCCAATTGTTGGTCAAAGGTCATGAATATGGCTAGTGATTCTTATGAATTTCTTAATGAAAAACAGTTGCCTGACAGTTGGCGAAGTACTAGGGTTTCATGGCAGTGTGGAAAATCGCGTAGTTTATACAGTTATGTCCACCTACGGCCGCAGTCAACAGGAGAGGAAATAACAAGCTACAACTCTGTAGCCATGGCGACGGCACAAACACAGTCCAGAGTGATGGGGTCCACTGTAACTGCGGCAATATGCTTTGGGCCCGCAAGTGGAATGTGTGCAAGGGTCGGGTTTTTAATCATCAGGCCACGCCCAGTTTTACAGCTGTGTGCTGACATCATGGCAGGGTTCTGAAGTTTGTGTGAGCGGCTAATGATAGAGAGAAAACTTTAGGAGGTGGTCTGTCCCTAAGGCGCTGGAATAGAGTATGTGTTTGTGTGCACAAGTGTTGTGGTAACAAGGAGATATAATAATGCACGCAAACTCACATGCACACACACACTCTTGTATTTATTTTTCACTTATATCAGAGCATGAGCACATATATAGGTTTCTTATTTCTTATGTATAAATTGACCTAAGTGTCATATAAATGCACCTATTTATAAATATAATTATATATATAC
>JBBJLS010004135.1:0-12496 GCA_037577275.1 Bryconaethiops microstoma
ATGTACCAAAATGTAACACTGTTTTTTTAACACATTTAGCTCTAAATGTGTGACAATTGCGCTAAATGATGAAAAAATTACACCTCTAAATTTGTTAAGCTGTTTTTACAAACGGCACCCCATATATTCCAGGTAAAGTAGAGTAAAGCTGCCGCCTATTGTCATGCATGAACACAGCACACAGTGTGAACTTCTTTCGCTGCATTTAACCCATTTACCAAGTGAAACAGGGGCTGCCACCAACGAGGGGGCATCTAGGGAGCAGTGTATGGGGACTGTACCTTGCTCAAGGGAACCTCAGTGATGACACTAGCAGTGCTGGGATTCAAACCCACAACCTTCTGATTGTAGGGGCAACTCCCTAATCACTAGGTAATCAGCTGCCCCTGTGTAGCCTATCATGTCCAAAGTTTCTCCTGTTCCTAACTAGCAGAACCTCCTGTTTCTCATTGGTGGTTCTCAATAACAACATCCATGTAAAGCCAACTTGAAATGAGAATTTACCTTTTTGACCTTGCCCCTGGTCATATTAACCAGGAATCCTGATATCAAAACTATTGTTTCCCCATAATCTTGTATCAAAATATAATCACTTTCCCCACCTTTAAAAATATTTTGATTACATCGCCATGCACCACAAATAAAACCACGCCCTCCCACCACCTCTACCATTTATCAAGCTTTTTTAATGAAGTGCCAGATCATACAGTTTCCTGCGGTCTCATTCATGTGTGTTTACTTTGCAATACTGACACCTTCATCTCTCTTTAAACTCTGCCAATTTGAATTTACTGTAATTGTTTGATTCTAAATAATGTCTATAAACAGTTGTTCTTTTGTTTATATTGTAAACTTTGGTTTGACTTGAGTAGTAAAGTCTTATTCTCTCTCTCTCTAATTTACAAATAAGAGACCACTGCAAAAATGGTCAATTTCTCAGGTTTTATCTTTTATAGGTGCAAGTATTGAACTGAACAGCTTTGCCTTTGTTTTTAAGAACTGCTGAAATATTTCTCCTCATTTCCAAATAATTCTAAAGGAAATGAAAACCATCAAAATAAGAGAAATGATGCAGTGTTTACAGAAGTTGAATATTTCAAAGAAAACAAATCTCTTGTTCACTCTTAAACAAAATGGCAATAATTACCTTTGACGTACTTCTAATAGGGTTTTTGCCACCCAACTGGTCACATTACAAGAGGAGAGTGTTGATTACAGCAGTGTTTTTGCCTGAATCTAACAGACAGATGGACAAACGGAATGGTTGCCATACTCATATAGATGCAGATTTTAAAATAAATTGGTCTCTTATTATAATAACATCAATTTCACTATTGATGTTGTCTTAGAAATATAATTGAGGTATTTAAGCATATGACTGTGTGTATTCTTGTGACTGTCAATGGATGATGGTAAACTAGATGTTCCATGTCTTTCAGTGGAGCGGTGGTGGAAAATTCTGCCTGTCCAATGCTGGCATATCCAAAGCGGCCAGTTCACTTTCCCAACCGATTTTTGCCATCAGCCACAGTTTACCCTGGCACTTTTTAGGATAAAATGGTGGGTAGCACAATTGCCTCACACAGAAGCAGGAATGCAACTGCTCTTCAAGTAATGCATGGCTGCATGCCACTGTCGGTCATGTACCATCACTAATTACAGCAGTTCTGTTATGAGACGTATAACAATGCTTGTTTCAATTCTCATATGTTGGCACAGTCAAAACCTTTAGGGAAAATACATTCAATTTTTTGACCAGTTTTTTTTTTTTTTACTATATTGTCCTGTTTCTCTAATAGAAGTATCATTTTCACTTTGAACTGGACTTAATTAGCACACGTTTCTGGAAGCCACAGCAGGTTTCCTGGTAGAGTTTCACCAAAAATGCTGTCAAAGCAAAAGAGCAGAGACACAAATATAAAAGGGAAACAGAATGGATACTGCCCAGAAACCAGCAGCTAGCAGGACCCATCAGCGGCCCTGGAAGCCAAACTGAAGTAGCAGCTAATCCAGCTGCTGAGTTTGCTGAAACCAGGCAGTGAGGAGCTGGAAACAGCTTTGAATCAAAGTCTTCAATTATATAAAACCCTACATAAACTGTTTTGAATGTGCTTTTCCTGTCTAGCTTCACAAGTTTAATTAGTAGGACGTGTAGTCTTTGTAAATGTTAAAAAAAAAATCCAGAAAGACTAACGAAATGCTTCCAAAAACGACTTAAATTACATAAATTACATAAGTGCCCAGAATGCCTCATATTTCAAAAGAGGCCATCAGATCTCTAAGCAACTTTAATGGAAAATGGAAAAAGAATTAAAGTGCAATGTTTTTAAGTTAGTAATGGATATTTAATCTCAAAATCTATACGTGGGCTGTTGAGCAGTGGAGCTGTGTTCTCTGGAGTGATGGTCCATTCAATACCTTTGTCACTGGAGTGCTGTTTGTGTTTCAGGTCTAATCATCCAACATCAGTACCTGGCCTCTCTAATGCTCTAATGGCTAAATGCAATCAAATCCTTGCAGCAGTGTTCCAACATCAAGTGTAAAGAGTAGAGGCTCTTAGTGCAACAAACAGGACAATTTCCCTTAGTTTCCTTTGATTTACCTAACTTTACCATTACTTTCAGAAAGAATGTAGTGAGCAGCCTATTTTGGGCATGCAGGTGCGGTTTCCTAGGTAGGGATTAAGTCTAGTCCTGCACTACACAATATTATGAATGGAGATTTTCCACTGAAAGAGAAATTTAGTCTAGGACTAGTCTTAATCCCTGTATGCTGTATAATGTAATAAGAAAATTATTCATATGACAAGGGATTACAGCAATTATTTAGAGCATTGTACATGTCGTGTATTGTACATCAAGTACAAAACTAGACCAGTTTAACCACCATGGACCACCTGGACGTATTGCACACCCCTCAACCAAAGCTACAACTACTCACACAGACTTCAACAGAAATTGCTGTTACTAACTGCAATCTCTGATTTTATACTACTACTGCTAAACAGAGCTGCATGTCCTTCAGACCAGTTTGACCACCATGGATGACCTGCACATGCTCCCACCTCCCACCAAAGCTACTACTAATAAAGACTCCAACAGAAACTGTTGGTAGTAATTATGGTTTCTGATGTCATACTACTACTGCAAATAGACACCTGTCATTCAGACCAGTTTGACCACCATGGACCACCTGCATGTACTTCCACCCCTAACCAAAGCTACTACTAACACAGACTTCAACAAAAACTGTTGGTACTAATTACAGTCTCTGATTTTATACTACTGCAACCTGTCCTCCAGATCATCTCATTGTTAATTATCTCCATAGTGATATTCTTCTAACCCCCAATTCTATCTGGTATCAACCACAGAAAGACGGGGTTTTCCCTTGAGTTCTGGTTCCTCTCAAGGTTTCCTCCTCCAGCTTTAGGGAGTTTCTCCTCACCTTTGTCACCATTGGCTTGCTCACTGTAAAACTGCTTTGCAGCAACATCAGTTGTAAAAATCCCTAAATAAATCAATTTGACTTGATTTGTTTTCAGTATGTGCAGTTTCCTTCACGTCCATGTTCCCAAATGTCCGTCTTCACACTGTCCATCTCCCTCCTGGCAGGGGGCCTGATCACACTCACACTCACACACACATTAAAACATTATGCAAATGCTAAGTGACTCTGAAAGCTGCCATAAAGTTGACATAATGTTGTCCATCTTTGCTAATGCGATTCCCACGTCTTTTAAAATCCCCATCATTCCAAACTGAGCAAATCCATTCTGAGAAACCTTAAACCATTTACTTGCCTCCATATAAACCCAGTCATATTTTTTATGCACAGGATGACCAAGCAAAACTGATAGTACCCAATATACTGTATATGTATGTGGAGTCTCGAAAACCCTGGCAGATTTGACTGATGTCAAAAAAAGAATAGGAAAAAAAAAATCAGAAAAGAAATTAGAATCATTATTTGCTGATTTTAATGTTTTTTCTCTTTTTCAGATGTAGGCAAGGTGAAATGCCAGTTAACAGGCTAGCCTGTTAGCACCCACATTAGTGTTTCTTACGCATTAACCACGAAAGAAGAATAAAGATTATGTAGGGTTAGATAAACCCATATGTGAGTAACTAGCTGAGTGAGTAAAAGATGACCACTGTGTGTGGAATGTAGCTGGGAACTACCTCACAGCCTGGACTAAACGTGAAGAAGGCAAACAGAAGTGCCTGATGTGAGTGATAACACCAGTTACTGATGAAATATGTTTCTTAACAACAGGTCCAAAAATCAAAAGTCAAATTGAAAAAGTGAGATTGGTTTGGCTCATTATGAGGCAGTTTGAATGAGTTATTATACATTTATATGGTTTCGGAAAGAGTACCTCATGCTGCTATCTATAAAAGTGTTGTATAGCACATAGCTCAGTCCTCGTCTATAGAAAACTCTATAGAAAACCACTTAGGCAAGTCTATTTGAGATTACTTAACAACTCAGGGCATTTTGGGGTGAGTGTGGGCTAAAGGGTAGGTAAGCTTCCATGACTTGTTAGCTGCATTAGCCTTGTGGCTCCAGTGCAAAAACACAGGCTGTGAAGCAAACTTGCCAAACTTGTCTTGACTGACTGCATTTAAACGGTCTTTGTTTTACAGAGGCAGTTTACATGAACACACACACACACACACATGCAAATACGTCTGAGATATGTGATGTGCGTGATAGCATCTCTATGTGACCCAGAGTGTGACAGGTACACGAAACAGGATGAGAGTTAGTGAGGGTGAAAGACTAGGAGAGTGAGAATAATAATGCCCAGAGAGGATAACAGCACTGTCTCTAACCAACACCATCTCACTGCCGGCCTCAGGCTGAAAGGACCTTTCTGTCTGTCATTCTGCATCGCAACCAACCAATCAACACAGCCCATGATGTGTGGACATACAGACACACACACACACACACACAGCCGGGAGTGAGGGAGCAGAGGGGACAGGCCTATCTGTGGACAGTAAAACACGTCTGGCACCTTTCTCCTCTCCTCCTGAGGGAGTATGATGAAATATCTCCTTATTTATTTTCCCTGATTTTATGCATACCTCTCTCTCATCTCTCTCTCTCTCTCTCTCTCTCTCTCTGGTCCCCCCTCTGTTTCTCTTTCTCTCTACCTCTCTCTCTACTCTCTCTTTCTCTCTGTTTCTCTTTCTCGCTACTCCCTCCTCTCTCCTCTCTCTCTCTCTCTCTCTCTCTCTCTCTCTCTCTCTCTCTCTCTCTTTCTCTCTCTTTCTGTTTTTCTTTCTCTCTGCCCCATCCTCTCTCTCTCTCTCTTTGTGTCTCTCTGTCTCTCTCTTTCTCTCTACTCCCTCCCTTTCTATTATTTTCTCTGTTCCCCCTCCCCTCACTCTCGCTTTTTTCCCCTCTCTTCTTTCTGTGTCTCTTCCTCTCCCTCCTCCTCTCTCTATTATGACTAATGGTTTTAATGGGACTGTACAGTGCTGCTCATTCTTATACAGCAGTTCTGTTTCGTTCATAAAAGCATGTCCTGATCTGTGCTTTTCTTCTCAAAAGACTTCTATTCACACGTCATTCGCCCAGTCACAGAGCAGAGGGGCTTTTATAGGGTGGGCAGGGAGACTTGAAAATATTTAGAAATCTATAATTAAACAATAATTCAACTATTTCTGTTTGCTCATTTTCTGTATAAGATATTATTAATGAGGCACGGCCGACCTGTAAAGCAGCTTTAGTGGTCAGGGGGTCTAATTTTCCTTGCGGCTCCCACACATTCCTCAAAGCCTACTGGGGTCTCCATGCCCCCCGTTCTCACATGTGGTCTGTGTGCACAGAATGTTTACCTTCAGATCAACCCCCTGACATGACAGGCCTCTTAGACGACCTCTAATATCACTGCTAATCACTTTTCAGCTCCTGTTCCTCTTCCTTTTATTGTGCGGCGAAGAAAATTTGATTGTAGTTAAAGGGCAGGGATTGCTCAATAAAGGAATTCTCTTAACTCACCACTTAATCTCATCTGGGCCAAATTACCTAGCTAATTAATTAGCGCCTTGCTTCATTCCTTCAGTATGAATCTCTTGTTATACAAAGCAGTGGCTGTCTTGAATGCTGGCTTTCCAAGGCCACCGACTGCACTAACGGGTGACAGTTCTGATAAGTAAGATAAAGTAGGGCTCATTTATGAATTAATTAAGAAGCAACCTCATAAAATGGTGCTTTGCCTTGGCGTGAACCAGAGTGGCTGCAGTCGGCCTTGCTGGGAGGGACCACAGTGTGGTCTGGTGAACATGAATATGAGTTCTCTGCTAAATTCTGTTAGACATATGCAAAAGTTTAAACACTCTCAATCAAATAATGTTTAGTTCACTTTTTTCATAGAGAACAGACTAAAAATATGTGCTACAAATGTTTCATAAATACTTAGAAATCAAACAAGATAATATAAGAACCCTTAATTAGTGGGAAATTTGCAACAATGTAAAGCAAGAAAGAAAATGTGGACGAGCAAAGGCATTTTCCATAAGTTCAAAACTCTGAAGTGCTCCAAATCATGTTTTATTGAACTTTTTACAGTGTATTTTGACAAGCTGCAATAAGTAAAATGATTGATGAATGGTGTAAACATTGTTAAAGTTTCACTCCCCGATCCATATAGTCTATACATTGAAAAATAGCCTGTGATGAATTCACTGTTTCTGTCATGTTGTGAAGTTAAAAAATGCCACATTCATATACATCCACCAACTCCACCTTCATGGTTTAAGCATGGACTGAAGTTATAAGAAGTGTTTAATTCCAGATTGCTTTTTGTTGCTTTAGGCACAATACAAGACAGCGCACAGCTCTCAGATTTTATATATATATATATATATATAATGTATACACTCAACAAAAGAGAACATTGTAAGGCACAAGCCCTTTAATGACATTCTGACCTTTTATAAAGGCCTTAAAATTGTGACTGTCCTCTAAATTTATATAGTGACCTAGAAACAGTGCAGAATCTTAATTCTTTTCTTCCTTTTACTTGTCATAAGCAGTGAGCGCCACAACAGCTTAATTACCAAGGCTGGTGCTTCGAGCTCTGAGTGCCGCGCTTGTGAAGAGGGCACTTCAGAAGTGTATCAATAGATTGTGAGCTACAAGAGAAGAAAAAACCCCACATGCTCAGTCTTTTCCAGGGCACATACACTGTGCTGGAGGGCTGGTTCGCCATTCTGTTCCATTTTCCTTCATTCCTTTCTCTCTCATTCGTTTTCCTCTCCTCCTCCTCTTTCTTCTTCTTGCCTGGGGGCGGGGGGTCGCAGGGGTGAGGCGGGGGGGTATAGCCGCAACAGGATTCAGTCGGAGAGCTTTCGAACCGCTGTTCCCACGGAAACAAGCAAGATGTCGCTGCCATGACAACAGGACACACTCCTACTACGTAGAGCCTCGGCCTGTTCATCTATCCCTTCACCAGACTCAATGCAGAGTCATAAGACTATTTTCATCCCTCTCTCTCTCCCTCTCTCTCTCTCTCCCCACACCTGATTCTACAGATTGCCAGACCGCCATAATGACATGAAAATTGAGCTGGCATCAGAATAATTGAAACAGCTCTCCGAGGAAAACAGTCCGCAGCGACAGATATTGATCAATGCCATAAGATAGAGAAGATCTTGTTTCAATTTGGGCCTGCTACTGTCAAACAATTTCAGCCACACTTTTATAGTGCTTTGATTCCTAATAGCAATCTGTGGCCGTCGCTAATTTATTTCTTCTGTCCAGCATGTTATCAATCTATCGATTGCACTAGGGCAGCATGCTGAGCAGCAAGAGACTGCCTGTACTGACACATAGACTTTACGAATAAAAAAACATTCCTCTGAAACTGGTCAAGTTCAGGGACCGGACTGAAAATGAGAGCCAAACACTTTGAAAGTCCTTCAGCAATGAAGCCTGGACCATTATCACTTAAGACCACATTTAAAATACAAGTCTGGCTCTTTGGCAGCAAAATATGAATAAATGAGGGGGGTTTCAAGACTTTTACACAGTGCTGTACATAATTCCATTAAACGCAATTCACTCCCAACCAATATCATGGATGTATAGAATCACATTTGGGCTTGATCATGTTTGTTGGGCAATACTGGGTTTGCTATGGGCTCTGAATGCGCCTCAGGAAAGTGTCACTTTAAGTACTATGATAACTACACTGTAAAAATAAGTTTATTTTTAATTCTTGGTTGTGATGTCATAACCATGAACACGTACAAGTAACTGTACATTCAACCTACAGCAGTTGAGCCCTCCTGTTCATGATAAGTAATAAGTAGTTTCTGTAACTGCAGACAGTCTGTAGCAGAACTGTTGGAGTGGGAGATGTGGGGAAAAAAACACTGAGCTGTTCCTGGCTGTCAGGAAAGGAAACATCATTACAGCTTTTTAAAGGATTCACCCATTATTTACAAATTCTGCTAGTCAGTTTAGAGTCAGTTTTCTTACAACTTGTAAAACCGGGTGTAAATTTACATTAGGGGCGTGTTGAGAGACTTCCTTTAACCCTTCAGCTTTTTCCACGGTTCTACCCACTGCTGTGTACATTTCTTAGCTTGCGTGGCAGCGTTCTACCCTAAATTGTAACAATTTATAACTTTATTTTGTGAATTGTTTCTGTATTTGCGCTGATCCCGATATAGACACTAAGCACGTAATATCTCTCAGATTTTATGAGCTTATCCATTTTCTTTAAATAAACACAGTAAAATAAAAAAGTAAGGTAAAGTGGTCCCTTATAGTTACATATGAACATATCGTAGCACAGCACACAGTGTGAACAGTGTGAAATTCTTTCTCTGCATTTAATCCATTCACCAAGTGAAGCAGTGGGCTGCCATCAATGAGGGGTCCCCTGGGAGCAGTGTGTGGGGACGGTACCTCGCTCAAGGGTGCCACTAACAGCCCTGGGATTCAAGCCCAGTCCCTTCTGATTGCAGGGGCAACTCCCTAACCACTAGAAAATGCTAATTTTCCAATTGCCCCCTCGTCAGTGAGATGAGGTCATTTTGAATGCTGCTGTCACTTGTTTGAATTTGACTCGCGACTCGTTCGAAAGGATGATTACATTTGTTGTACAACAGCACAAACTGTGGTTGTTATGTTTACAGTGCCACAGTAGTCATGAACGAATAAGGGAGAACATAAATACTCAATAAAGACAGTTTATAAAGGTGTGTAACCAAAATAAGAGTTTGGTAATGTCAGTTGCTGGTATTGTTTTGACACATGCCAAGTAAGCTCAACAGCAAAAAGAAAAGATTTATTACACAGCCTTGCTCATCAAGCTGCGAGTTTCTTACGTTCCTCCACCTGGCAATTGGTTCATCAACTGTTCGGATGCAGCCTGAGTTTAGTGTGATTTAGTTATGAATTGGCTGTCAAATGTTAAAAAGTACAATTATAAAAATCTAAGTGTAAAGATTATAGCATATCAGCAGTAATCTTGAAATGCCATTAACTTGCAGGTGTTACTTCAGAAGTTAGAATAGGTTAAAATGTTTACTGCTGAATGGAAAGTACACTACCGGTCAAACGTTTCTGCACACTGAGATTTTCTACATTGGCATGTTACTCGCTTAATATTTACTAAAAATACACTCAATTTTCTTTGCTAACAAATTAATTTACAGTATGTTCACCAAGGACAGTCTAGAATTTGACCACACAACCAGTTATAGGATGTCGGACAGGCACTGATTCTTTCATCTTAAAAAGGAAACTCTTTAATTTGACATTTTCATTCATACTTCTTCCATTAAAAAACTTTCCAATGCTTAACACGAATACAAATCTGCAGCTTATGAAGGGTTAACAGCAGCAACCACAGACAACGGCACACAATTCATGCAAAATGACACTGTTTAAACTGTCAGTAGTCTGTAGTCACCAGTAGTCTGGTGTCTATATGTGAGATGTCATGGCATAGAATAAACCATGATGTGATCGAAGTTTGCAAACTTTTTTTATCCTTTTGCAAACTTTCTTTCTTATCTGGAGTAGAATGGCACCTCTTTGAAAAGTTTTTTTGCAGGAAAGAACTTCATTTATTAACAGTTCTACTTTTCTGCTTCATTCCGACAACTCCATTATTTCACTCCGCCTTTTAAACCCTGCACCCCTGCGTGATAAGATGTAGTCCCACTTAATCGAATGCTAAATTCAGGCACATTAAAGGCACATATTGCAATCGCATCAAGTGCTGTGCCTGCATTTGCACCTACATCTGGCCCTCTGAGGCTTCTCATTTTAGACTATTATTAAACTTTCCCTATATTGAATAGTACATTCCCTTATATACCATATAGTATTTCTCTTAACGTGTACTTGTATGTTCCTTTCGAGGCTCAACATTCTTTATTTGTCACATACGTGGACAAATACATACACACCCCATAAGACGTTTTTGAAGTTATCAAAAAACTGAAATTAAATTAAATAGACATTTGGAGAAGGCTAATCCCATGTAAAACAAAAAGAAAAAGAAAAAGTATATTCCGATGAAAAATATTATAAACATTACAAACAGAATCAAGATCTGTACAGTGTGTGACAAGTGATAAGAGCAGAGTTTCAGAAGAGAACGGGTTCCCCTTTTGAGTCTGGGTTTCTTCCTCCAGCTTCAGGACGTGTTTTTCTCGCCTCTGTCGCCTTTGGCTCACTAGGGGCTCGGACCTGGACTCTGTAAAGCTGCTTTGTGATTATATAGGTAAAAAGCAGTAAATAAATAAGACTGAACTGAATTGAGTTGAACATCTGTGCTGTAAAGTGCAGTGTGCTACTATGCAGTGTGGTCTGGGTGTGAAATCGCGGCCGGCCTGTGCTCCGCCAGTGTCCCAGACGAGGGCGACTGACACGGACTGGTGCGGTAGAGGCTGCCAGGGTCAGAGCCTGTACTTCTTTTTCTCCTGCGTCCACACTGTCCGTCCTGCTTTTCCAGGGTTAGTCTGAGATGAGGACAGCCCATCTCTCCCCGTCCCGCTGCTCCTGCACTCCGGTGCTAGTGTCCGCTCTACGAACCTGCTCCCCCTGATGTGGAGTGACATTTATTGCAGGCTGCCCTTTGGGATTTGTGGTTCATTTTTTATAACAGCCTCCACTCCCTCTCCGCCGGCCTGCTGCACGGGCCCCATTTGAGCAGATCCGGAGTGAAGGCAGGGCGTTGGAGCTTTGGATTATTGATGCGCCTGTCGGAGGGAGTTTTCGTCAGACACCCCGCAGAAGGAGGGATGTGTGTGTGTGTGTGTTTTGGTATGTGTGCATGTGACCCTTGCGAGGTCTAACGCTCGCCGGCTATCTTAACCTTTACGGTGCGGTCAGGTGTGTGTCTGTGTGTGTTCTCGGTGATCTCAGAGAGGTAAAGTGTGTGTGACTTGTTGGAGCCACTTTCCGCCTCACCTCTCTAAGCAGATTCACAACATTCGCTCATCCTGCTACACACACTAACACACACACACACAAATTCACTGGTGTATTGGCCATATTTAGACAGGGAGCTCATCCTCCAGACATGAAGACATGCAGCTTACAATCTGCAAGCACAGCTGTGCTTTAAAGCTCCTGTAGATAGAGCTGAGAGGACAGAGCAGAGCAGGAGGAAGGAGATCCACTGGGACATACAGACTCTTTCACAAATTAGAGCTTTAACCCTAACAACACGGGCGGCGGCACAACAAATGGTAAATGGTCATCAAACGCCAAACAACTCCGTATACGGAAGTTCCCCCAGTGTCGATGCTCGCGGTGTCAGACTTCATGCTGAGCTTTGTTTGGTGTTCTTATGTCATGTAGAACCAAAGTTATTATTCTATTTAAAAAACATGTAATAAAAATAATAATAATAACTACTACTGGGGTTTTAAAAATGACATTAATGCAATAAAGATTATGCCCATATAGAATAAAAAAATTCTTTTATTTTAGGTCTTAGAAACAAACAGAATAAAACACCAGATCTTTGAACCGGGAGAACTTTCAGCATAGTCTCCGCCCAAAGTGGGTGGGGAAAACTCACAGGGGTGGGCTCCGAAGAACAACCAGTGAGTGTGAAGGAGAACAAACACCAGTTTTAGACTGATTTACATAGTTGCTATTTGTAGAAATGAGATTTTACTGATATTCTGAGTTCTACTTGAGCCTGATATTTATATCCGAACCCAAATATCTATGAAAAAGTCCGTTAAAATTGGGAGGGGAGTTGTGAGGACCCTGACATGAATTTTGAATGATGACCAAACCCCGAAAGAATTTGAAGCTGTTATTTGAAGCTGTGGTGGAGCTGATTTTCTCTGCTAAACTAAAATTCTCTGCTAAAGTTTCAAGACTTATGTAAATTGACTGCTGACCATCTCTTGTGTGTGCCTGCCTTTTGGTGTGTGTGTGTGTGTGTTGGGGGGGGGGGGGGGGGGGTTCTATGTTTCTGCCTTCGTCTTTTCTTTCCTCTGACTTTTTT
>JBBJLS010004165.1:0-16425 GCA_037577275.1 Bryconaethiops microstoma
AGTGATAAATAAACTCGTTCTGATTATTTTGAGCAAAATAACAGTTTCTTTGTCCTTTATTGGGTTGCTTCTCTCATTCGTGTCGGCTTTGCTGCGACAACTTGCACTCCTCACAGCTATTAACAATATCCTCCGCAAATTTAAACAGAACTAACTCTCTCCTCTGTTTTTGTCGTGGGGAACTGCTGCACATTTGCCGGACTGATCACCGTGGGAAATTGCCCTTGTCTGGTCCCGGCTCCACTCGGGCCCTTCACCAAGCTGGGGCAACTGCTGCCTAAAGCTCCGGCTGTGACTGTTGTTCCTGATCCTGATGTTTATGGACTACGAACTCTCAATTTCTCTTCCAACAATATTTACCTCTCTGGACACTTAATGAAACCAACTCTGTTAGCCATAGAGGTCTATAATCTTGTTCATTAAGGCCCTCTCTTGTTATTCATCCCCATAAAGATTGTTGTTCCTTTCTCTCTGGGTCGACCTTAGGAGAACGGGTTCCCCTTTTGAGTCTTGGTTCCTCCCGAGGTTTCTTCCTCCAGCTGAGGGAGTTTTTCCTTACTTCTGTCGCCTTTGGCTTACTCACTCGGGGCTCAGATCTGGACTTTGTAAAGCTGCTTTGTGACAACCTGGTTGTAAAAAGCGCTATATAAATAAAATTGAATTGAATATTCTCATTATACATGTAGCCGAAATAGTTCGGTATTGTCAAGTCATCATATTCCAGTGGCATATTCCACTCTAAATCAGGATATGCAGCTGGCATATTTTTATAAGATCGTCATATTTAACCATGGAAGCCATGCTTCCAATTTTGTAGACACAATTTGGGGAAGAACCTTTTCTATTCCAGTATGGCTGTGCCCCAGTGTAGGAAGGTCCATGAAGACATGTTTGGACGAGCTTGATGTGGAAGAACTTGACTGGCCCTGGCCTCAACCCCATCCAACACCTCTGGAATGAACTTCACATCCGACATCAGTGTGTGGAAAGGTGGTTGATGAGTATAGTGATGTATTTCAGAGAGAGATGAGTTAGAATATATATAGATATATATATATATATATATTTACTTGGTGGAATTTGACCTTTTTTAGATTTTGATACCACCTAAAAGCCTATTTCAAGCTCTTTTCAAATATGTTTTCATTTTTTTCAAACCTTGTCTCTATCAAATGTTATAATTACCCAAAGTCAGCTGGTAAGTCGGATTTTTTTGAGATGGAATTTTGAAAAAAAAAACACTTTAGACTAGGACTCTAAATAGAATCCAAACAGTAAAGTAGCAGAAGATAATGAAGATAATGATGTGAATCACTTTACTTTAGTAAAACATAAGTAATACAATAAATATAAGTAATACAAAAAACACAAGAGACAAAACGGCGTGACCAGGGTGAGCTAGGAACCCACGAAGGATGCTTGGGTAACAAGGCTGGCATTACTGCACACTGGCTCATCATAAGCCCCACTGCCTGATTTGTCAAGAGCTTGAATTAACTGAAGTGCTCGGAGAATCACTGTTACAACCAACCACTTATACAGCAGTCCCCCGGCTTTTCTTAAAACAGCATGCGAGTGGAATGGCAATAAACAGGTATGTTCACCACCTCTACTTCTGCCAGTTATGGAACAGCTTTCCCCAAACGCAGCCATGGGCATGTGGCAGCCAAACAATAGGAGGCAGGTACACCTAACTCAAGAAAAATGGTTTGCCGAGGGCTGTTGGCCGAGGGGAACTCCCAGGTCCACGATTCGCTCCGTGAGCCAATCCAGTCAGCCCTCTAGCTCCTCCATGACCCACTGGACCTCCCCTGAGGCAGCGGTAGATGGAGGGCTCAGTCACGTTGCCCCTCCTGACAGCTTGTTTGGCTCTGGCTCCTTCACAGATGCTGTGGGAGCCACCATCTTGGCTCCGCCACGGGTCTGTGGGTCTGCACTACGTGCAGGTGGGACCGACTGGACTGGCGTGAGACTCGCTTCTCAAAATGAGTCGAGCTCGAGCATGTGGGGCGCAGCCGGTCGGAAGACCTGATACAGAGGTTTCGCAACCTCCTCCGCCTTCGTGGCTTCCTAGCCTGCTTGGAGACAAAGGGGTCCGCGAAAATCTCCGGAGCTAAAATTGTCAGATTGTCCTCTGGTCGGCTACTCCAGCCGTAAATCACCCCTTCGTCCTGCGAGCTAAGATACCCCAGCAGCTCCTGTGGGGTGTACTGACTCACTCCGGTCGGCTCATCCCCCTGCCAGGTCCAGCACGTCCCACTTACTGTGTTGGCCATGCGTTCCCACGTACCCGTGGCAAAGTCTGCTGCGTCTTGTCTGGTGGGACATTCTGTCCCAACTGGGCTATGCCTGTTCAGATAGGAAACACAGGAGCAGACTTCCATGCTTTCTTTTGTTCATTTATAATGAAAACAAAGAGGCTCTATGGCCACAAAACTCCAAACAGAACACAAGAACTCTGAACACACACAACTCAGGATCAGTGTTGGATGTCCCACCACCTAAGAAACCCAAAACAGGCTATTTAAACTCAAACTAAAAACAAAACACATATTGCTGTGCAGTACTTCATCCTTGGCCAGCCGAGAGTCTCACAGACCTCCCTGGCCAGGGATAAGGCCACACTCCCCAGTCAACAAAAGAGTCCTTTAATGTCCTGGACAGCACCGACCTCTAGTGGTCGCTGAAAGGGGATATGACATCTGTAGGTTCTTCACACTCCTTGATGGCTCAACAATCACAATAAAGCATATTTAAACAAAACTGTGTTACTTTGTCCAATCATTAAAATAATGAATGTAATCTAGTTAAATTTTGTGACTGAGGTTTACTCCGTCACAGGTACAAACTGGGTAAAACACCTCTCTTTTTTATTTACGAAAAGCACATGACCATTCACTATTTGCACAATGATAACTTGCACATATTTTCATTATTCTCATCTCTAAACATTGATACTTGTCATCTACTAATGTATATACTGTTATGATTGTCTTGTTTACATTTGTGAATATTTGTCAAAAGATTCAATTACTGAACCTGGAATCCTGAAATCATCATGTTATCAGAGTCCTGTAAACATTTTGTTCAATGACCTTTGGGCTGTTTTGTGCATTTGTTTCAGAAGTTTTGGATGATAGTAAGGCTGCACAATATATCGTCTGTTGCAAATGAGCCTCTAATCAATTACAGTGCCTCTTACAGGGGGACCGATCACAGATCCAGGTGAGTAAGCCTAATTCTTCACATCATAGCTTTTAATTGACAACTTTTCTTTTTCATGGTCTTTGATAAAAGCATAGTGACTTTTGTCAGACTTCAAAATGAGTTTTTTTATTTGACTGTGCACTAGTGGGGGCGGGGTAAGATTAACCAATAATAACAGAGTGCTTCTCCCACCACCCACACCTACGCATCATGAGTAGAAAATGCTCAGGTTTAAGCTTTAGCATGATATTAGTTGCTGCAATATGCAAATGTGCCTCTAATCATATACTGTGTTTTTGAGACCATTGACAAATCACAGCTCCAGGTGAGTTACTGGGTGCTCTGATGAATCAAGGTCTTCATGTAATCCAACAAAAGTCTAAAAAAGGCTGAACTGTTGAAGGTAGAATGAGGAGGTTTTAAAATATGTATTTTTTGTGACATTGCAAAACTATGATTTGAAAATGGGCTGGTTTGGTTGCTTATTTTCCATATACCACGATATTGCTGTCACGAACCAGTCTTGTCTGAGTAGAGGTGAGGAGATGGAAGCACAGGCGTGGACATTCATGATGCGAGTTTTATTAAAATAAGAACAACAGAAACAAAACCAGGCATGTTGGCCAGACAAGAAAAGCAAACAGAACATGAATATTAACAAGAGGAGAACGTGGACACAGATCGGTGAAGGTGAGGAAAATATAAGTAGTTTAATGCTCCACACCACATCTGAGGATAGCACACCTTAAATACAAAGCCCGGGGGCTAATCAGCTCTCCGGTAACTATCCTCAGCTGTGGGCGGAGCACAGTTCACGGTCCCCAGCGGCCGCAGACCGGAATCATGACTGGATCCCCCCCAATGGCGCCACTCCGGGGCACCTAAACAAACTCCCCAACCCACAAAACAGAGAAAGGGGGGAGGGAGAGGGAAGTCCATTCTCCAAGGCGGTGGCGGATGGGGTGGTGAAGGAGATGATCTCCCTACAGAAAAGGAGGCCGGAGTGGAAACCACGGCTACTGGATCTGTCGCCGGTGCGGGAACCGGTGCAGGGTCAGGAGCTGAGGCGGCCGGTGCGGGAACCAGTGCAGGGTAAGAAGCTGAGGTGGCTGGTGCAGGGCCAGGAGTTGAGGCGGCCGGTGCGGGAAACGGTGCAGGGTCAGGAGCTGATGTGGCCAGTGCAGGGTCAGGAGCTGAGGCGGCCAGTGCAGGAACCTGTGCAGGATCAGGAGCTGAGGTGGCTGGTGCAGGGCCAGGAGCTGAGGCGGCCGGTGCAGGATCAAGAGCTGAGGCGGCCGTTGCGGGAAACGGTGCAGGGTCAGGGACCGCGGCGGCTGGGCTAAGTGGAGCTGAGCTAACAGCAGCTGCTGGGCTGAGCGGAGAAGCTGAGCTGACAGCCAGCCCTGAAGCTGGACTGAATGCCGGTCCTGGAACTGGACTGAGTGCGGGAACTGGAGCTGGACTGCGTGCTGGAACTGGAGCTGGACTGAAACTGGAACTGGAACTGCTGCTGGAGCTGGCTGGAGCTGGGCTAAGGGAAGCTGAGCTGGCTGGAGTGGACCCAGAGCGAGCGGCTCTAGTCATCTGGGTGCTGGCACTGGGGGTTGTGTTTTTTCAGGGATGCTCAGCAATTTAGGGATGAAGTTACGTGACTCCGGAGCGGAGCTTGTTGACTCTGCAGCGCTCCATGACTCGGGGACAAAGTCTCTAGCTTCCGAGGAGCTTCGCGAATCAGGGGCGGAGTTCCTTGGGGAGACGGACGGCGAGCAGAAGCCCTTGGAGGAGGTAGGTTGGAAGCAGGGTTGAGAGGAGTTGGGTTGAACTGAGGTGGATTTGGATTGAGTGAGGCTGTAGAGAGGGTCGAGCGGCTGGCGGCTGCCACGAAACGGGCTGAGCATCCCGCGATGGCCGTCTGAGGGACCGAGCTGGGATGAAGGTCTAGGCAGAGGCTGAACTGGATCATTGCCTCCAGCGTTCCCGGGCGCTTGTGCTAGACTAACTCATCCTTCAGATGGTGAGAGAAACCCACGTAGTAGGCAGCCCGTAAAGCGGGGTCTCCCCACGAGACCTGGGCTGCCAGAGCACGGAACTCTGCCGTGTCCTCACCCACCGATTGGTGGTACAGGTGAGAGTCCGGCGTCTCACCGAAAGGGCCAAGCCACGAGCCGACCCCGCTGGAGATGTTGGACGGTGGGTGACAGCCGTCATGAGAGCCGCCTTCTTGGAACCGCCGGTTCCCACACATCCCACTGGCATAGTCTGCTGTGCTTCGGGGGTGGAGCATTCTGTCACGGACCGGTCTCGTCTGAGCAGAGGTGAGGAGATGGAAGCACAGGCGCGGACATTCATGATGCGAGTTTTATTAAAGTAAGAACAACAGAAACAAAAGCAGGCACGGTGGCCAGGTGGATGGTGTGCATTATTTGTATGTTGGTAAGGTGGATGGTGTGCAGTATTTGTATGTTGGTAAGGTGGATGGTGTGCAGTATTTGTATGTTGTATTTGTTATTATGGGTTCTGGCTACAGTAACCTAAAGCTCTGCTTTGTGCTTGCAACGTGTGTGTGGTTGGAGAGATAGTTGAATTGTCAGAGAAATAGTTGAACCCTTTTGATTTACTTTTTGTATTGTTATATTAGTGTTGGTTGTTTTCTTTAATTTGTTTTGTCCCAGTCAGAGTGGCTGACCTGGCTGAGACTCTGCACACCGTCTACCTCCCCCAGGTGGTACAGCCAGCGTTCAGTGATAGTAATGCTTGTGACTAGTTCAAGTGACTTCATTGTTTGTGTTTTTAGTTTTCATAAAATTTTGTAGACTAATAAAGGTAATTTTATCAGATTTATTATTCTTTATTCTAGCCAAGACTCAAGGACTGCTGGCTGGAGCCAGAGTGCAGCTGCCGACTTCCCGGTCTTCCTGATGGTGTGGGTGTGTAGTGAATTGTAAATGAAGAAAGCCCCTTGTCCCTTGCAGTGCTGTCTTCACGTGTGTATGTGTAAGTAGGTCTAGTGTGTTGTATATCCGGGTAGTGGGTGGCTGCCTCTGACACTTTCTCTCTCCTGTCATTTGGCTTAATAAAGTTATTTGTGAATAGTTCAGACTCTTCTTATGTGTCGGTTAAGCAGTTGGTCCAAAAACAACCTGTTACAGATGCAAACAAGGAAATGGCATTTACTGACAAAAAAACGTGAAACAAGATGTTAAACAAGGAAGAAACATAGTACAGAACTAACAGGGGAAATAATTAAGGATAAATTAAAAGCAGAACTATACAAAACAAAGCAGAGCAAAAACTGAACAGAGATAACCAGAGACAGACCAGGGCTAAATATAGAGATAGGGCTGAACAGTTTAAGGGTAAGTCAAAAAGAGGGATAAATTGGGGGGAAAAAAACATGAATCTACAATGAAAAACAGCAAAATAGGGCAGAGAAAACATAAGAAGAAAAACACAGGAGTAAAAAATTAATGGAGAGCAAAAAAACACAGGCACCACAGAATCCTAAAAAAATGTTTTATTTTTTATGTATATTTCCTAAGGGGAAAAAAATGATTTAGCAAGAACAATGAATGAACTATGATCCATCTATGAGGTGCAGATTAAGACAATTTACATACAAGCACGGGTGTTCTGATGTATTATGCTGCCTTGTCAAAAAATGATACTGTAGCGTAAATCAACAGCAGAGTCTATCGATTCACGCTACCCTATCAAAAAATCTTAAAGTTTATACAGTCCGTTTATAACACTAATGATGAGAAGCAGGCAAATAATATTCATAATCTGAGAAAAATATATTGTATTTAAAAATTACATTTCAGAAGCATTCCATCGATTCATGCTACCCCCTTGAATCTTATACAGCTGCCAGTGTCACAAGGTAGCACAGATTTATGGGCGTGGCACTCAATCCCAAGACTGTGGAACTGCACATGCGCAGAACGGCACGGTAGCACATCTTGATGGGTAGCATGACAGAACACAGACCGGGTTAAAGTCACATGGTGTGATTAATCAGTGTTAGTTTTTTTAAACACTATATTAATTGATTAATTTATTGAAATTAACATGTTAATTTTACACCCCTAGTGTATATACAAACTAGGGAAATGAGAACACCTGGGATGGGGAGGACATGCAAACAAGAGACAGGTGGAAACCCTGAAGAGGAACAAGGTGGGGTAGGATGGAGACTGACATCAAAACAACAAACTCACATGGCAGACAGACACATGGTAGGGGTTAACAACAACATAGACAAGAAAACAGAAACAAGAGGAAGAACGTTACAGTCATGGTTTCAGGAGCATCTAAATGGGGTAATCAGGTGGGTCAGATTTAACAGGCCCATATTCTACATTTTTCTTCCAATTTTTACCAAAAATATGTTTCATTATTAATCAAAATACATTTTTACATGACCATTGTTCAGCCTTTGTTTATGTTTAACATATTCACAATACTGATATTTTGTTTATATTATGCAGGCCTACATGTAAATAAATTAATCTAAAATGTTTATTCCGTTTAATGCCTTTAGTGCCTGTAGTGACCACTAGTTTGTGTTTATGTTTTTTCCCCTCATTAAATTGCCACCCTTCTTATTTCCTTACATGCTTGATTTCTAATGCTGGCTAAGCTGGCAAGTCAACAACAGCCCAGTGCCTGGAGGCCCAACCAACAGAAGACCTGGCTTAGCTTTATCTACCTACAGTAGATACCAGAGAGAGAAAAATAGACTGGATAATTTTCAATAAAGAATTGTTTCGAACCAAAGCTTAACAATGAAACAAGGGGAGTACTGCAATTCTTGCTGAATTTAGTCTGTTAATAAATCATAGTTTATTCTGTTTAATGCCTTTATATGAGTGTTGATTTCAATTTTTCAACCTGTGTTGTATAATTGTTGAGAAGCCTTTGTTATTGTTGACTAACTGCCCAAGGCCTAAAGACTGGGTTGCTCTTATATTTCCTTGTTCTCATATTGAATGCAGGTCATGCATTTTCTTCTGGAGAAAAGCGTAGACCAGACACTCTGTAACCATAACACCAAGACAGCTCTTCATGTTAGTCCGTCAGACCTGCAAGGGGAGATGTTAGCAGCAACAGTGAGGCAAAAGTACTTGGAATAAAATGGAATAAAATAACTTTTATTCATTTTTGAGATATGAGGTTTTAAAGGATTAGTTCAGCATAAAGCAAAATTTTCAGTTTTCCACTTCTCCCAGGTACAGTCGAACGCAACATTTTTAGTGTGCATATTTTGCTTCCTTAGTTTAGAACTGCAGTTGTGAGGCTTAGACCAAATTGCTTCGGTATATCCATCCCCAAAATTTCTTTCAATCTACTCAAATCATGACCAGCTCTTCTTTAAGGTGGATCAGACTTGTGTATGTTGGTTTAGGACTCTATTACTTACTGTAGGTTATAAATATAAACTAAACTTCGTTGTTACAGAAAGCAGACAACACCAAGACTGATATTCACAGAGAAGTCATCAATGAGAAAACATCAACAAATATATGCAACCTGCTCAAACTGCATCCGGCTCTTCATTAAGGTGGCAAAAACTTGTCGATGTGGTTTAGAACACATTCTTCAGGGGGAAGAGTGTTCTCATATATAGCCCCCAAGCTCTGGAATGCTGTCCCAAACAACATTCGAGACTCAGACACAGTCTCAGTTTTTAAGTCCAACCGGAAAACATACTTGCTTAGTTAGGCTTTATGTTTTCAATTATTTTTGTTAGATGGAAGGTGCAGAGCTGAGAGGTGGTGGGCACAGAGAATTCAAGTAAGCTAGGACACTGGTATTGTCGCACCACCAGTCCTCACATTTACTCAGGTTTGTGACGGTGGAGTGGAGGTGCCGGTGTTGGAGAAAATTTACATTTTCATCATTGTTAATCATTTATTCTTTCATTTGATCATTACTTGATTTTTTAAGTAGATTATTGAGTTATGTGTAGTTACCTAATCACGTAATGGTTAAAGCATGAGTAGGATCTGTCTTAGAATTATTTACAAGAGTCATATGTGTTTGTGTACCTTCTATGTAAGAGACAGCTTTACGGTGAGAAGGGTCAGATGTCTCTGTTCTGTCTGTTGATCTTGAGGGTCAGGAGGGACAGAACAGAGGAGCAATGACATATGGTTTGGGGGCCCTGCACTTCGTATAAGCATTCCACAAGGTTACTCTGTCTCCAGAGACAGAGAATTAGACATAACAAGAAAGGACTTATTGTGAAACATGTGTTTCTGGAAGGTCAGACGTGGGGCGCTAACATCCGGGGGGGGGGGGTAGCAAAATATTCGCACCTGGACCGGGAGCTGTCCCCCCTATTCTTAAGCTGAGCCCTTGGCATAAGTAAAAGGGATCTCAGAGATCTCGAAGGGAAATAAGATTTTAAAAGATCAGCAATGTACGATGGAGCATGCCCATGTAGGGCCTTAAAAACAAACAATAAAATCTTAAACTCAATTCTCCTCTGAACAGGGAACCAGTGCAAAGCGACAAGAATAGGAGATATATGATCTCGCTTACGAGAGCCTGTAAGGAGATGAGCAGCAGCATTTTGAACGAGTTGTAATCGTGATAATGAAACCTGGCTAATGCCCGCATACAGAGCATTACAATAGTCAAGGCACATTGTGATAAAAGCATGGACAACACTCTCGAAAACTCTGAAAGATAAAAATGGCTAAACTTTTGAGAGGAGCCTTAATTGAAAGAAACCTGCCTTAACAACTGCATTTACCTGGGCATCTATTTTCAAACAATTGTCTAATTTAAAACCAAGATTCATCACAGTGGGACTGTGATGAATCTTGGTTTTAAAATACCTAGGTTCAGATCACGAACATCAGGAGCACCGCTGGGATCAAATATAATGACCTCAGTTTTAGTTTTATTTAAATTTAAGAAATTTGATGCCATCCAGGCTTTGATGTCCTTAAAACACAAAAAAATTGTTAAATGAGTTTGCACTATTCCTTTTAAGAGGCAAATAAATCTGCAAATCATCTGCATAAAAATGATACCCAATACGGTATCTTTTTAAAATAGAACCGAGGGGAAGCAAGTAGAGAGAAAAATAAGAATGGGTCCCAGAATTGATCCTTGGGGGACACCACATTTCAGAGGCACTGATGGTGAAATAAAATCACCAAGCCCCACTCTAAAACCTCTCCCAGAGAAATATGACCTGAACCATTTTAACGCAGTGCCTTTAATCCCTACACTATGTTCCAAGCGAGAGATAAGAATATCATGGCCTATTGTGTCAAAAGCAGCAGTGAGATCTAACAGTCATTACATACTCTCAAAAAAACATCATTTCATACTCTCAAAACTGCAGATTCAGTGCTATGCAATATTTTAAAACCAGACTGGAACACCTCAAGAATACTATGGGCATCTAAAAAAGATAGTAACTGTAAAAGAAAATGTCCAAAATTTGGAAAACGGGCGATAATTTGAAAGCACAGAGGTCCAAGTTTGGCTTTTTAATAAGTGGCTGGATCACTGCTTGCTTGAAATAGGATGGTACAGTACCAGAGGCAAGACTGCTATTAATGATTGTTAGAATGCTAGGTCCAATTGTGTCCCACACTTCTACAAACAAATGAGGTGGGACAATATCAGTGGGACAGGCTGAGGCCTTCAGTAGCACCATAATATCCTGTAGGGAAGAAAGAGACAAAAGCTCAAAATAATCAAAGACCACTGCACACTCAATAGTAACGTATAGAGGCAATCTTTTCTACAAAATAATTGAGAAATTTCTCACAGACCTCTAAAGATACTTCGTTGTAGACTGCATGAGGAGTGTTAAGAACAGAGTTTATTGTATTAAAGAGGAGATGCGAATCAGAGGAATTTGTTAAAATAATATCAGAGAGATACTTGGTCTTTTCTAATTTAACAACTCTCTGACAGTTGTGCAAACTCTCCTTTAGAAAATCATAAGAAACCTGTAAATGATCATGTGTCCATTTGCGCTCAGCTTTTCTACATGCTTGTCTAGCAGCCCAAATAGCCTCATTTAGCCACAGAGCATGTTTTTGTTTTGGGCGCATAGGTTTAAATGGTGCAACATCATCAAGTATGTTACTGCACATAGATAAAAAAGAAGAAGTTAAGTCTTCTGTATTTTGGCACACAGAAAACATATAGTTTAGCTGTGTCTTTTTTATATAGGTGTAACAGCAATTATCTAAGTCAGAGTCAGTGTACATACTTAGCTCACATCTTTCATCTCTTAAAGTTGCCACACAGTCCAGCGAAAATATTAATAAACTAGCTAGAGTTTGAATAAAAATTGGTCATTTCTTCTAGATGTACCATAAATAACTGGACAAATCGTTAATGGTTCAAGTATGTCAAGTGGTTGCAAACATAAACAATAGGTTACATCAACACAACTGTTGTTTTAAGTGTGCTTGTTTTAAAAAGAACTGTGTAAATGTAACTCATTTTTTTCAAATGCAACAACTTCACTCATTCTAATCATGTGATTTCAAAGCAGCAGAACGTTCCTCGGATTAAAATTCAAAGATGCAAAATGTAGGTTGAAGAGCACTTCACAAATGATTTTATTTAGATGGGTTATAAGGATTAAAAAGGGAACACAGATGCATTAAAGTTCATTTAAATGGATACACCTCATGAATAAAATACAGAAACAGTCAAAACAAACCCATTTGTGTGTTCATTATATAACATTTTTGTTGTGTATTTAATCAATATAACTATGAATATGCCTTTAAGATTATTTGGGGCTTGAATCTAGCACATTTGTAGCAGATTTTATTTCAGCATACATTTTTCTATTTCCTTAATTGTTGTTTTTCTCTCTCTCTCTATCCTTTACCTTTGTCAGTTCTTCATTTAACCACAGGACATGTCTGACACACGGTGGCAGGAATTTCTAAATAGCTGCGTGTGGATGTGTGTGGTACAGAGGTTGGAGAACCTTATACATATTAACATACAAGAGATATAGAAACATGCAAAAAGATTTTTGTTTTGGATTGGTAAATAATAAACAGCATTTACTGCATCAAGCTAATATCTTTTATTTTGTTAAATGTAAATGTTTATAGTAATAGTAATAGCAGCTCCCTTCAACCACACCCCTATATCAAGGGTACTTTATCAGTACTGTTGTTTTTGTTATTATTGTTCTTTGAACCTGATTCAGAAATAAATTATATTTAACATTATTCTGTCTGTCTCTGGTTGTCGGGTTGTATTTTTTAATTTTTTTATGGTCACAGCTGCAGTGTGGGCGTTATGGGCTGCCCTATTTTACCACACCAACGCTGTTCATTGCACAGGCAAGACAAATACAGAACAGCTGACTCTGTGTAATGCAAGATTGTGTTGTGCTGTACAAAAAAAAATTTATTGCAAAACAAAATGGTGTTCAAGGCCATTTATTTCCTGCTTGGTGCACCTGGCAGTTGGAATGGGAAATGATGCTCCTAAAACGCATAACCTATATGAACTACAGCTAGTGCTGATAGATATGCAATAAATCAAGTTTACATATTTGTCCCCTTAACATAGTAAACTCCTGCAATACTGTAATTACTGAACATGATGATGATTTTAAAACTGTACCTTACAGGGGGTCCTGGAGTTACGAGGGTCTCAACATATGACGTTTCAAGTTAACAACGCTCACATGGTGGAACTAGTTTAATGGCACACGGCGAAAGAATATGCAGAATGCGCAGAATATGCAGTAACGCACTGTATGCGAGGGAGGACGCTTATCTAAGAGCAAGTGTGCTTGTGTTGCTTTGTTTGGTGACTTTTTGGCCTTTATCACGGCTTCTGAATGAATTTTTTTCTACAAATTATTTTATCACTTTTTCTTACTTGTGTTTATAGATTTTACAACTGTGTTAGGATAAAGTTATTAACTTAAGCTATTGTGTGTTTCGACTTACACCAAAATTCGGGTTACATCACTGTTGTAAGAACGGACCTCCGTCGTAACTTGATGACCCCTTGTACTTGATTTTTTATTTTGACTTAAGACAGTTGACTTTTATTCACTACAATTGAAAAGAACTATAAATCTATATTTGTATAGAAATTTGGTATTGAAATAGGCACCATTAGCAAAACAGTAGGATTTATTCTGAGAGAGTACAATGTAGAACATTGCATCAGTTAAAATTGATTAAATTAGTTTTTAAAATGAAATAAAATTAGTTTTATCGTTTAGTAAATATTTGCCTGATGCCCAAGTGACCTCAGTTAACTTTCATGTTGGCAAATTTTGACTCTTTTGAAGTCTTCACCCAGGGAACTTGCATCCCAAAAAGTCTTTAATGGAGGCGTGTGGACACACAAATACAAACTGATACAAATAGTTTTGACTGGATTAGAGGTCAAAGGTATTCATGAGTTTACTATTTAATAATTGTCACATTTGAGCCAAAATTGTCCTAAATGCAGAGTTAAACCGGCAAATACGTTTATTCCAACAAACAGAGCAGTGAAAAACAAGAACAGGCAGTGTTTCAAAACCAGTATTCAGTCTGACAGGCAGGCAGATTTGAATAAAGCAGAAAAAGAACTGAATCAAAAAGTAAAGTGAATGAGGTCAAAGTCCAGTTAGGCAATTCTAACGTGACAGACAGGGGCCGGCAAGAGTCAGCGTTGAGAAAAACAGGCAAAGCAATGAAAAAACAGAATATATCCAATAAAACAAGAACACTTGGTGCACAGGTAGAAACACTGACAGTACGTGTGGACTGGGTGTATTTCTACTGATGAATTAGAGTCGTATAATCGTTCTGGTGACTCTGATTGGGTTCTCAACGATCTTTGTGGAGATGTAGACTGGGTTAATGGAATGGATCTGTGTTCAAGGTAAGAGCTAATCTAATATATACTGACTAGACAAAGGGAATACCTGGGCAGGGAAGGAGACAAGAACAAGACACATGTGAACAAGACAACCAAGGTGCAGCCCTAAAGCAGAGACGAAGTCCAAAACAAACTTACACAAACCATGTGGCAAACATAAACAAGAACATACATTCAGAGCACAGAGACACAGCAGGGACACACATTATACATGCAGATTGCAAACAAACAAGTTACCATTACTTCTGCCCCATACAGAACTCCTGAAGTGCAGTATCTGGGTGACAACTTTATGGGTGCCTACAGAAGTTCGACCAAACAGCCAGAATACAAAGCTATACAACTTCATAACTGACAGGATAGCAAATAAAACCAGTATCCACCACTCACCATTCACATATTATCTAATATTAAGTCATCGGTAGAATATCAAAATGACTATGCACTATGCACTTGGACTCTATTGTCACTAAAACAAGGGATTTTTTTTTCTTTTGCATTTCCTTTTCCATGTTTTTTGCACTTCTTGCTAGCAATCTATTCACTGGTGTGGGGGAAATGGAAAAGTGGAGTGGGGAGAGCAGGGGACTTGGTGGCCGTTGACTCTTTTTCCTTAAAAATCCTTTACCTCCCACATCAAAGGAGGATTCAAGGATCAGAAAGATGGTGTCATAATCATTCTTTCCAAATCCTGGTTGTAGAACTGACTTGTACTCATGCTTGAACAGTGTGTAGGAGTGATCTTATGTTATTACCTCTTGTTGATCAGGTGACATGTTGATAAAAGTTTGGCATTTCCTTTCTGGGCTTGGCCTCAGTACGATGCTATGATGAGAGCAGCGTCCGGGTGTTTTTATTGACAGTCACTGAGCACATCTTGAAGTTTAGCCAAAGCAATACCTGTGTCTAGTAGTGCGGATAATTGATGTAAATTCATGGGCTGGAAGAAAGGCTAGCACATGATGGTCAGATGCTCCAGGTGAGGTGAGCAGGAATGGGAAAGAATAGTGATGTTCTGAGGGTTCTACCATCTTCTGTTTGTGTTGAAACAGACTGTGATGGCGACAACAACAATAGCAGTGAGCCTCATAGATGGCGGACAAACACAGTGGGAAATGCACTGGAGTCTGTCTCACACTGAGGGAATGACAGCACAACCAGCCATTTCCCAGTATTTTACTCAGTGAAGTTCAATCACTGGAGAACAAAACTGGATGAATAGATGACAAGACTAAAGTTCCAGTGCAAGATCAGTGATGGCAACCTTCTCTGTTTTACTGAAATGTGGTTTCTCTGTGTTCCATGTGGACAGGACAGCAGAGCCGGCAAAATCCAATGGCCATGGAGTCATTGGTGTGAAAGCTGTTTACCTCTGTCCAAAAGTGTTTTACTGTCATAGGTTATTAAAGCCGAGATTACGTACATAAAAGAAGCGACTGAAAAAAGGTAAAAACTCAAATAAATGTATAGTCTAAACCGAGTGATCAGGCACACGTCTGTATCATCTTGGTAGAGTAGCACTGTGAGAGAGTACTGTATATTTTACGTAACTATCCAGGATGTATTGTATCCAGAATGCTGTGACCTTTACTTACCTGTGGTGATGTATTCAGGCTGTGTGAGAACTGCTTACCCGTGGGAATGTGCTAGGAGTGCTGTGAATGGAACTTACCTTGCTGGTACCTTCATGTGTGCCAAGCAGGGGAGGACCTAGGTGGGGGGGTAAACCATGCCATAGAATGATATACTGTAACACAATCTACCTGAATAAACCTGTGTGTGTTGAAAAGCACATAGGTAACTATGTGTGTTCGCTCATCTCTGATGCTCCCAGGGAATCTACAGCTTAGAACAAGAGAAAGTGTTAGTGGACAGAATAATATTCAAGTAAAACTAAAGTGGCCTCTTATAGTCACGCATGAACACATCACAGCACACCACACAGTGCGAACATTATGAAATTCTTTCACTGCAATTAACCCATTCATCAAGTAAAGCAGGGGGCTTCCAATAATGGGGGTTGCCCGGGGAGCAGTGTGTGGGGACGGTACCTTGCTTAAGGGTTCTTCAGTACTGCTACCAGCAGCCCTGGGATTCTAACCCATGACCTTCCGATCAAAAGGACAACTAACCTCTAGGCTACCCTAACCCTAACCCTAACACCTACCTGCTAGTATTGGGTTCACCACAGTAACATTAGTGAACCCAACACACATACACACATTAGTGAACCCAACACACACACACACTCACCACTCAACATTAGTGGGTGGTGAGTGTGTGTGTGTGTGTGTGTGTGTGTGTGTGTTTGTGTGTGTGTGTGGGTGTGTGTGT
>JBBJLS010004194.1:0-16424 GCA_037577275.1 Bryconaethiops microstoma
TAGATAGATAGATAGATAGATAGATAGATAGATAGATAGATAGATAGATAGATAGATAGATAGATAGATAGATAGTGTGTGTTTGCATATATTTCATATCTATTTAATCTGTAAATGAATTCCACTTTTCTCCTTTTATCTCTGCACATCTTTGCTGACTTAAGATGAAGTACTTCTGAAATAGCTGTCACAAAAATATACTGCTGTCTTTTTAGATTTGTTTTCCTTTGCTCTGCCCAGACCTTTTAATCATTTAAGAAGAGATTTTCTTTAAAAAAAAAAATAAAAAGAAAACACTTGAAAAGAAACACTGGTGAGTCAGCTCAAGGTTAGTTGAAGTAATTAGTGTCTGAGCTGAGATAGAGAAGCTGATTAAATGAGATGTCACCAAAAGTCAGACATCATCAAATTCAGAAGACGACCAAGATGAGATAATGACGCAGACCAGAACCAAAATTGTCTCGAAAGGCTTGCAGAAATAATATAGGCACGGAAGGCTTACTTCAAACGATCCAGTGCGGCATCTGGGGCTGCAACATGAAAGAACGCCTCAGCCAAGTCCTGCTTGAGTAGGAGTGGAGAATATGAAATGTAACAGTGTGTGTTAATACACTCCATGTTTGAAGTTTTCACCATATTTTACAGACACTGCATTATGATTGCTAAAGAGAGTAATCATTTAAAGAATAAACGAGGAAACACTTGTATCGGTGTGTTTTGACAATGCCCTTTATCTGCTCTACCTTTCACAGGTTTTTTTCCACCTGTGCACTGAGCATGATGAAATTGCTTTCCTATGGGTGCACTTTCTTCTCAGCCCACTGCCTCTTGCTCATCTGCTCTGATACGTCCTTTCTAACCATGCCTCTTTGACTTGTCTTGCTCAAGAGAAAGAAGGAAATGATGTAGGCAGGTTATTGACCTAGAAGCAGCTTAGCCTGGGTGTTAATTAATTTTGAAAAGTTTTTTTTTTTTTTTTATTCCTTGGGAAAGCCATGTGATTTGTCTCAGTATTTTAGTAACTCTGAGAGGCAGGAGGAGATGAGTATATTATAGCTAGTTTTATAGGAACATATAGTACTAATGCTTTGAGCATGGTATCATATTTAATAGCATGCGTGTTCATTACAAGGGTGCAACCGAGTACTTCTCCATGGCTTTAAGGTAATAAATTATATGGAAGATCTGGAACATCTTTAGTATGATCAGATTCTGAGAGCCCTTATGAGTGTGGATGGCCAGCTTAAGTCCACCCTGGTCCTCTCAGGTAGACAGTCTCTCTGTCTACAATTGCCATTAAATTATCATTAGGCTGAGTACGCTTGTGTTCCCCAGTGTAGAAACCGGCCATTTGCACTAACACTGGAAAGAGTGAAAGGGCGGAAAAAATAATACAATTAGTGATGTGTAAGAAATCACCCAATCACGTTAATTTATTTCGATTACGGCAGTAAAGCATTTGGCTCCCGGTGGACATGTGGTCCAGCTCATTGTTCAGACCAGGCCATTGATATATTTCTGCTAGTGCAAAACTCTTGTTTATTTTAAGTTACCGCTGCTTCTGCTCAACTAACCTGAGTATTACTGTAACCGCCGACAGGTCATTTCTCTGAATTTGTCTCTGCAGAGCTCCAGAGAACGAACCGATTGGTTGACGCGAAGCTGTAGGTTCCAGGGAGTAATCGACACTGTACCTGCAGGTGAAACACGCTCACTCAGAGCCGAGCTTGGTGGAAAGAACCTGTGTTCTTCTGGTCTTAACTTATAATAGTTGCTTTTAGATGCTTTTAATATTTCATGTAATAATGTCTGTCTGTATTATGGGTTTGGTACATGATGATTTTTAAATAAAAAAGTTCTGATAAACTCCTGGGATTTAGTATTTTTATTATGATTATTGTGAGTATTATTATTATGATGATGATGTATTATTATTATTATTATTATTATTATTATTATTATTATTATTATTATTATTATTAAATGTATGTTTTGTGTATTATGTTTATGATTTTTTTACTGGCATTGTATTAGTATTAAAATGCCACAATTACCTTGGTTTCCTTTCTCCCACATACATTTTTTAAATCCTTTTTTTTTTTTTTTTATCACTGAACTGGAGGTTTTCAGTTCTGTTCTGTCATGTAGCCTTTTCAAAAAATAGAAAAACAGATAGCTTGTCTAAATGCAAATTCAATCAGGAAGCTCGAAATCTGGTTTGGACATTGTGGCCTGCTATTTGAATATAGCTGTGGAGTCCTTTTACACACTTGAAAGTATGAGGATTGGGGTGTGAACATCTGAAAGAGGTTTAGCTTTCACCTGGCATAGCATTTACACACATACTCCATACTTAGTCACTTAACATGCAAAGCGAAGCACTCGTCTCTTCTCAATGTTTGCTCAGTTAAAAGACCGTAGACATTTTCTCCTTGATGCAACTGTGATCCACTTCTGCAAAAATAATTAGCAGTCCTTTTGCAGACAAGAGGGAGGGGGTTTAGGCTTGCTTGTAATTGAGCCACCTAAAGATTCAAAAATTGGTGCTTGAAGGGAAGATACAGGCGTTGTATCTTTTAGATGTGTACTTTCTTGCTTGAGTTGTTCTATCTGTAAAGGGCATCTGTGTTACAGAACCATATTGTAGCTAGCATTCCACATCTGTACAGAGTTAAAGGAAATTCTTGGCTTGACACATGCATTAAGGTAAACATTTAAAGACTGTAGACCATAGAATCTAATATTGAGCTCTAGGTGTTTGATTCGGTGAGCATCCATGCCATGATACCTACACAGGCCCCTCGTTTGACCTGTGGTTCTAAATCAAAGCTTATTGAAGCCATATGATAGGCCTTGAGGTAAAAATAGAGAAAAGCAGAGAAGGCTCCATGGCTGCTTTATTTGTCCTGGCTTTCTCTTTAACATTTAAGTAATGTACATGTTCATGTCCACAGCTGTGCCATTACCACTGGGCCAACTTTGCAGATGTTTAACATGTTTGTTTATCTTCGTCACTGAAGGTTACAAATGCCTTCCAGGTTCTTAAGTATGAGTTTGACCTAAGTATTTGTTTCTCTGATTTTGTTGGGAAGAAAGACTTTATTTTCAGGCCTTTGAATGCACTTGTGCTGGGGGGCTGTGCTGGTTTTTGGCATTTGGAATAGTATATGTTGTATTTAGAAAGCACTGGTACATGAGTGTTATGTGGATATATGACCCCAGTAACCCAGAGCATCATTCTACAGCGGCGCAGCGAGACAGCGGATTCTTCCGTATGCCGTCCCCTGCCCTCTCAGATTGCATCTATCAGATTGGATGGGAGCAGTATGTCCTTTTTGCCTTGTTTAGAAGGTTTGGCTTGGTGGGCCGGAGAGCTGTTGAATTTGCCTGTCATTGGTATCAGTGTACATGGGCTTTGTCGTAAACAGCCTTCAGATTGATTCTGGGTTTGTTTGCAAGCGTACAGCGAGTGCAGGATAATTCAATCTTAGCTAGGTTTAAGGAAGACTGTTCAGAGAGAAGAAAGGCAGAGGGGAAGCATGAGTGCAGCAGAGATAGAAACAGTGATTTAAAACAGCTGAGTAGGAGCTTGGACAGTGTCGCGACTGAAAAGACAGCCAGTACAAGTCACACTGTGGACATTCTGGATGAATGGAGTGTTAATAAAGGCCTATATTCTGAGAAATCTGTGCTTTCTTTGCAATGATATTCAGGTGACTGGGTTAAATGCAGAGAACGAATTTCATTTTGTTCACACTGTGTGTTATGCTGTGGTGTGTTCAAGTAAAGGGGCCACTTTACACTGGCTTCCAATTATATACAAAATCAAGTTCAAAGTGTTGGTATTTTTTGCAGTGGTTCGTGGCATAAATATATCTGGGATTTTTAATATCATATCACCCTGGAAGTTCTCCTAGATACGCTAAAGCTGGTCAGCTGGTGGATCAGAATCGCAACAGTGTGAAATGAATGGCGTTTATATCTGAGATCAGGTCTGCCCAGACTATGGTCAGACTAATGCTGCTTTAACCAGTTAACCTGTAATCTGGATCTGCTGCTTCAACCAGTTATCTGGGTGTACCTTTGTTGAACTTGTTAATTTAATTGACCTTAATTTTATGGTTACTTTCATAACTATAAAATAATACTTTTATGATGATATTTTATCTCTGTAAAGTCAGTGAATGACCTCTGTGTATGGTAATGTGCTAAACTTGCCGTCCTTTTTCTGTTTCTTTTTCACTGCTTCACCTGTTAAATTCTCTCTTTTTCCAGTCACTTTTCTCCCTTTCTCTCCTCTTCTCTTTACCTGTACATCTTGCTGACTGCCTCCACCTCCCTCTCTTTCTGTATTTTCCCCCCGCACTGTCTTTCTGTCTCTATCTCTCTCTTTCTCTGGTTAGAGAAGGCCTGTTCTTGTCATCTGGAGCGGTGAGCGCAGAACAGAGCTGAGCACTGAGCTGCGATTTTGGAAGCTACAGAGGCACATGGGAGCTTATCACTAGAGCCAAAAAATCAGGGCACACACACACTCACACAAACACCTGCTTTAGCTTGTCATGGAAACAGAGCACACTTTTTTCAGACTCCTTTACTTGTGCAGTAGCCTATGGCCTCTCTATCTTGCTCCCACACACAGAAAGACATTCAGCGGCTCATCACAGTGAAATGCCTTATGCAAAGACCTTTAAAATTCACAGAGGTTGGATTATGGATTTATTTAAAATCCCTTTCTTTGCAAATGAACTTTATGGCATTTTGAATATGCATGGGTAATGATCCATAATGCATATACAGCTCTTTTATTATGGACAGTATTAGGAAGGGGTGGCATAGTCAGCAATTATAATGTCAGCAAATCCCACTCTACTGCAGCTAATTGGTTGTATTAGGTGTATTGTAAGTTTTCTTCATTTCTGTGATAATGACAAACAACCCAAAAATAATACTTTTAGTATTGCTGCATTTGTGTTTTTAAAATGTTATTTCTAATGACTATATTTAAAGGGCCTGCATCATGGAAGTTGGAATTTTTTTTTTTTCCTATAACGTGTCACGCTGAAGTTAAAATGTACCCCTCACTCTTTAGTCCTTATAGCCATATACCTTGATCAGCCACAATATTAAAACCAGGTCAGGTGAATAGCATTGATTATCTTGTTGTAATTGTACCTGTCAAAAGGTGGCATGTATAAGACAGAAAGTAAACAGTCAGTTCTTTAAGTTGATGTGTTGGAAGCCGAAAAACTGAGTGAGCCTAAGGATCTGAGTAGCTTTGACAAGGGTCGAATTTTGATGGCTAGATTACAGATCTTGTGGGTCCAAGGACGACTGGTGAACTGATGACAGTGTCATGAACGTCCAAATCTCAGTGATGTGCTTGGGTAACAAAGGCTAGCCAGTCTGGTCTGATCCCACAGAAGAGCTACTGTAGCACAAATTGCTTGAAAAATTAATGGTGGCTATTACAGAAAGGTGCCAGAACACAATGCATCACAGATTGCTGTGTATGGGGAACTGGGCATCAGGACTGGACCATGGAGTAAAAGAGGAAGGTGAGTTGGATGCATGATGGGTCGTTTACACATATCTTATTCAGTCTACTGCACTAGAAGTTCTTAGTCACCCAAATTGTCTCTAAATACATCCTCTCAAGTCTCCTCCAGCCCTGGAGTTGTCTAAAATGGCTACCCTTAGCAGTGAAGCAGTGAAAAAAATGATCTGTGTCCTGACCTACTTCTACAAGTGCAACATCTTGGTGAAGAGCTGGATTGAGACATTTCGAGAATGTTGTTACGGAAGGGATTTGAATGTGATCTGACAAGATGATATACCTGACAGTGCTATTATTAGTGCTGACTGTTATGACTGTGTGTGTGTGTGTGTGTGTGTGTAAGGTTACAGTTGTATGTATGTATTCATATTTGGTCTCTCATCCTTACAAAATCTAGGGTCTAATTAGGGTGTGGGTGATGTTCAAATTCTCCCACTCTTCTTCTTTTCCAGATGTTTAAAAATGAATATTTAATTATAAAAATGTTACTACAAAAAAATTAAAAAATCAATGGTAACAGAAATTGCATATTTAAGAAAAAAGGTTTGGAAAATGATCATGTAGTTAAGTTACGTAGGTTTTATTGTCATTTCGACCATACACACAGTACACAGTGAAAGGAAACAACGTGCTTCCAGGACTATCTTGCAACACAAGAAGAGAACAGAAAACCACAAGTGCAGACAGAACAAAAGAGGGTGCAAAAAAACAAAAGCAACAAAACAACTGGACAAGACGACATTTAGTACGGTCGACGATAGCTACCAGGCTAGTCTAAACGAATGGGGTATTGTAACATACTGTATTCTTGCAGCAGAGAGTGATTTACAATAAAAGAGCAGAGGTAGACAGCAATAAATATAACTGTGTCAAAAATCTGGACTTAAGGTGAAAATGTATGTTATTTTTAATGTTTTCTTTTGGCTTCACTTGCCCTTGATTGTCTGACAAAAGTACTTCCCTCTTGTGCTTATGACAGATGCCATAAGGAGACATAACAATGTCACACTTATCAAAACACTCTTATGTTGCAGTTTTTTCACTGATGTTAGGTTTCCACATCTTTTCTGACTATTTCTGAAATGGTCTTATGTAAGCGACTAGATTTGAAAAGTATGGAAAGAAGACTTTGTGTGATTTTATGTCAGTTCACTTGAGGCATTCCCACATTCAAAAATTAACACGCACAAATGTAGATCCCCCCCCACACACACACATTCACACTCCCATCCCTTGATCCTCCTGGAGCCTGTAGACAGCATAAACATTCGCATTCGTTTCCCCCACACATAAGCATGCTTCATTTGGCTGCTGTTCACTAAGAAGCATCTGAAACTTTCCAAAGCAAACTCGCCTGGCAACCCCTTCAACCTGGTCATGACCCGCACCTACTTCAGAGCAGCTCAGAGAACTATGTGAAATCAAAAGTGTTCTCATGTTTGTGTGGGGCTATTTTGACAGAAATCCCACCATGGAGAATAAAAGGTGTAATAGGAACAGGCTTGTGAAATAATAAACAGCGTTTCACTGTTTAGTCGTCATTCACTCTGACAGCTTGGATAAATAATGGCTATTTCTCAACCTGCGTGCATCACATCTGTTAGATGTCTGAGTGGATGTGATTGTTGTGCTTCAGTTCACACCAGATCCTTACAGGTTTGTGGACATAAGCTTAACAACGTACAGATGTATATTAGGGCTACACGTTTCATTATATTTTACGTTTGTTTTTAATTTCTGAAACCTTAATTAGCTGTGATCATGGTGAGATTATGAGAAGTTAAATAGCTAAGGTTTTGAAATCTTTTTTTTTTTTTTAATTAAAAAAAACTGAGCATGACATAATTGTATATTTATGGAGGCATAACTATATTTGGTTCCATACAGTGTTTGAGTATGTGCATTATTTTGAATTCAGCTTTGATAATATTTGGCATCCATGGCTCAATGTGCCTCGTTTTGATTAAAATGATTTAAAAAATATGTATTTATAAAGGTTATGGTACACATTTAAGTAGCTGCACAGAAAGGTTCTTTACATTATGCCTGCAGATATTTTGCCAAACTATTCTGTTCCTAAACTGCCTGACCATTTTTATTTTAAGTTAAAATAAAAGAAACTGGGCATATTTGCTTTGCATTCCAAATATGAAGTTTAAAATTTTGATCTCTGCTTTATGTTGCATGTAAATGCAGTCACTAAGGTAAGTTTTATCATTTAGTACGTTGCAAATTATGCTTTTTCTAAACCCGGCATGATTAAGATAAACCTGTACCTGTTCTTACAAGCAGAATTGAATTACATTATTACAGCACTCTCTTTGCTGTGCCCTAGTCTAACACCCCATTACAGAGAACGTGGAGAGGCCACATTCTCTGCCTTTTCATTTGGTACGCAGTTTAAAGAAACATTTAAATCTTTTAATAAACATTGAATATGTATATATTGAGAATAATTATCATAATGGTTTTGTCATTATCAAGAGGCGGTTCTCGATTTTTAATACTGGAGTCCATTTGACCTGTAATAGGAGCCAACCCACAAAAATATCCATTAATTAACCATTCGAACCTAACCTGACCCAAAAACCAACACCTTTAGCCTGTGCAGCTATGGCATACATATTCACAGAGTAAGAGAGAGTGCTTTTTTTTTTAATGTTTGCTTCAGAGAGGACTGATACTTGAGAAGACGACAAAATTTTGCACTAGCAACTGTCAAGGTTTTGTAAGGTATAATCTATTGTATCTTGGCCTATTAGCATCTGACTCTAGATAAACAGGCAAGTTGTTCCAAACACTGTTCTTTATTGTTGAATAGCAGTAAAAGAAGTAACCCTTCATTAAAGAAATGGGATGTGGATAGAGATGTGATTTTGTTGTATTTAGCTTCCTGAGGCATTGAGCACTGTACTCTAGCCCAACGGTGTTGGTGGCATCATGGGGATGAATCATATTTTTTAAGAGGGTGTGAAACCTAGGGAACTGACTAGTTTGCTTATATGGAGTCAGGAGAAGGTGGAAGATGGGCTAGAAAACTCAAAGCTTATTGCATGCAATATATTTTGGCAAATTATTTACAACTTAGTTGGAACGCGGCTTTGTCACTTTTGGTCCTATACCAAAAATGTTCTTATTAGCTGACCCGAATGTGCCCAACCTGCGGGTCATGGGTAGAGACATGCATCACTGGTCGTGTGAGTTCAGCAAAAAGTAGAACAAGTGACATAAAATATGGTGTGGCCATAATGTGACCTGGGGTTTTGCAAAATGTTAAATATGATGATGTTGACAGTAATTATAGGATACGCTTTATTGCCAGTGAATGTGCTCATAGCGGAAGCTGAGAGGTTAATTTGTACTGAGTGTCACTGTGACACAGGATCTATGTCTGCTGCTCTGCTGTGCTTGTGAGTCGTGTTTCGTCTGCTAGGACTTGACTGAGAAAGGTCAGAGTCATTAGAGGAGGCTGACCATTGTGTGTCTTTGCGTCTGTGTGTGTAAGACTGGGAGAGAATGAGAGACTGTGGTGTGTGTGTGTGTTTGTGTGTGTGTGTGTGTGTGTGTGTGTTGTGCTCTATTAATGTAGATTGTTTCTGGTTGGCCACTTATGCTACTGCAGGGTTCCTTTCCTTCAGTGTATGTGTTTGTGCGTTTAAAACAAAACTATACTTCAAAATGAATCATCTGGCCTTCTGTTTAAGGCCAGATGATTCACAAAAACATGTTTCTTCAGTCTTCTACAACAACACTGGAGGATTAAATCAGTAATCTTTACACTAATTGTGGCATTGACACTGCAAAGCCGTACTGCTTTATTGATCTTTCAAAAAAAAAAAGGTGTTTCCAGCTGATGTTTTTGTCCTTTGTTGATGTGTGCCTTATTTGTTTGAGGGAAATATTGATCATATTTGAATGACAGGTATGTTTAATTCTCATACTCTAGGATGCTTTAATCAGGTGTGTGTTTCAGTATATAGTGGAAATACAGTGAGGGGAAACAAGTATTAAGACACTTTTGTAAGCTATTTAATATGCATTATCCATATTTTCACACATCATGTCTTTAGACTTTGTACTTTTATATATGAACAAAAGAATTATGAAATTAAAAGAAATATAAATATTAAACTGAGGCTGGAAGTTAACCAGAAATTCAGACACCACAAATGAATTAGAATGCTACTTTGTTTCAAAACCATTGCTATGCGTTTCAGCTGCGAGGCTTCTACAGCAAGACTAGTTGTAATTAGCTTTTTGTGACTTTTAGATTTCATTTTGAGCCATTCTTCTTTTCTTCAGTTTCCAAGCATTACAAGGATCCCACTGCTGGACACAGTTTCCTAGTCCTCTGTAAACTTTCAATGGGATTGATCTTATCAGATGCATAAATTTCCACATTTTTTAAGAATCACTCGAGTTGTTTTGGCTGTATGTGTAGGGTCTTATGCAAATGTCCATCTCTTCCCCTCTCTTGTCCACCTAAAAGTACTTTATTCTGATATATCTAACATCTCCCAGTGCATTGGTCCATTTGTGTTTTCTTTGATGACATGTCATATATATATATACATTATATCATGATGCTCCCACCGTCATGCTTCACTATGGGTGGGGTATTCCTGGGATTATAATCACAACCCTTCTTTTTCTAACATTACAAGCTAAATTAATTCCAGAGATTTCTATTTCGTTTCATTTGACCATAGTACATTGTGAGATCTTCCCCAACTGCGAACAGTTTGAAGGTAGAGACCACCAGCATACCAATGTCAGAAGACCTAGGAGTTTGGGCCGGAGTGTAGGGTTGAAGGAGGTCAGCTGTACCATTTAGGATCTTGTAAGCCAAGAGGAGGACCTTCAACTGGATACACAGTGAAGCAGGTAGCAAGCACAACTGTTGGAGAATGGCATCTTATGAACAGATCTTTTAGAAGACAATAGAAGAATTTTAATGTATTGAAAAGAGAATTTATTAATGTATTGCCACAAGAATGTTTAGTAATAGGATAACAATCTAATAAACCCATTTCAATAATCAATATTAGCAACAGTTGTTACGGTTGTTTTTTTTTTTCTTTCTTTTAAACTGTATGTTGGAATGCTTTGTTCCCATAAAGAAACTTGAGTGGTTTTGACAGAATCTCAGGCAGTCTAAACACCCTCAGTGTACAGCTGTTTTTGGCCAAACATAAGACTGTCTAAACACTATTGATTTGTACATGTTTGGAGCTATGAAATGCAGTGAACTTCATTTAGGCCCCATATAAGAGAGATGGCAAGAAAATTATCGAGATTCTTTGAGCAGATCGCAACCTGTAAAACTGGAAAAGAACACAGATGTGGTGTTGAGACAGCTAAAGATAAAATCGGTCTAATGGCCCATTTCAGCCTGGCCAGGGAATTTCTCTGCCATTCTCCCTATGAGTACTTGGACACCAGCACCCCCTGCAACCCTGGTTTGGTACTCAGTAATGGATGATATTATTGTTGTTATTATTATTATTATTATTTTATTTATTTATTTTTGTTATTATTATTATTATTATTATTAATAGTAATTATTATAATTATTATTATTATTTAGTGAAAACTCGCTAAGTGCTTGTAATAATGGTCCAAGTTTCGTTAAATAATGTGTTTTTGGCAGGCCCAGATTACAGTGTGCATGTTCATTAGGGTACGTGTGTATATACGATACTGTTCAGTACTGAATAATAATGTGGCTATGTGTGTGACTGCACATTCATGTTTAACCTTGTGGCATTTAAAAAATATATATTTTTACATAATTTTGAAAATTACGCTGTGACACAATTTCACATGGAAAATTAAATCTTGACAGAATGATTTTTCCTCTTCCTGTTCCTTTTCCTACATATGTTTTATGTTATCTCCTGCTCGTCCAAATTTTTCAGTCCCTGAGAAAGGGCGTTCTGTATTCTAATCTTGTCCTAATTATTAATTCAGTTGATATGTAGTGGGGTTTAATAAATGCAAATGGACCATAGATGAGCAGAGCTAAAGGTTATAATTATTTGATACAAGGAAAAAAAGATCATGAGAGCCTCTCCAGACGGTTAATCAGAAATATTCTCACCCTGCTTACTCTTTTCTAATGAAACCATTTGTGATTTCAACTGAAGTGGGAATGGCACACAGGGTTATAATGAATTCAGTAATACTCTTTAGCAAAGGAATTGGTTTATATATTATAAATATAGGAGACACATGAAGGACAAGATCTCTCTGTAGAGAGTTATATCACACCAAATCATGACATAACGCTATTTTTCAAAAATATGTCAAAGGTGACTCTTTGCGCCCTTCTACTTTTTACAGACCTGAATAAGAGTGATACTTTCATTCTGTGGTGTTATGTAAAAATGATGTAAAGACACAAGGTCAGAACTATTCCGTCTTCTCAATGAAGTCTTTAGAATTGAATGTATAAGAACAGATTCCTAGACAGGGTCTCATTTGGTTGTGCTGAGTGAAGATGAATAGGCTGGTTTGGTCCGAGCCATTTTTCTGGAGGACAAAACTCCAGTGGTGTTTTTCTTTTATTTATTATTATTACTAGAGATGTTACTTTTTCTGTGTTCTGACTATGTTTTGTCTGTAAATGGAACGACGGGGAGACGTCATGTTGGCTGCCTGATTGCCCAACATTTTCTCTTGATATGTGTGGAAAAGAAGTTTGCTCCAGCGACCCCACAGGTCATCTGATCTTTGTGCAAGCAGTAAACAGAGGTGCAAGAGATGAAGATCTCTTATGGAGAGGGGAAAAAGCCATTTTTATATCTTTTCTTTTGTTCTGATAAAAAGCTCCTGTATCTGAAATAGGAATGCATTATGAAATAATATATAGGCTTGCTTCAACCCTTTAACTCAAAATGAACTATTAATGGAAAATGACAAGGATTCCTGAAACAGCAAATGTTTTATTACTGTAAATGTTTTATAAATTTATAACTAAGACAAAACATTGATTTTCTTTGTTTCACCCACTGAAATTATGATATCACTGAAGCTCATGCTCACATGTATTCATGATATCTCTTAGTTATTTTATCTGCTGTAATGGGATTAATATAGCACAGTATAAACACGCACTCTGACTCATGAGGCCATAAAGAGGTGATTTATTTACACAGTGATGATAAAGGATAAAAGGACACTGTTGGCATGCGGTGATCTGTCGAGGAGCGCATTCGTGGTCAGGGCTGGGTTTTTTCTGGTGAATCTGTCAGATTAACAGATTCAGTTTAAAGTTCAGAAGATCATCTCTCTATTCTTATGCAGTTCTAGGCAAGGTGACATTTAAAATGTTTTGTGAACCAAAAGTGATGGCAGCTGGGGGAGATCAGTGGCAGCCTTTGCATGCGAATAATGGTCCACAGCAATACTACTAAAATGGGCATGCTGGCCTTTGTCTGTTTCTCAGTAGTGCCAACACATTTGGAATGGTGTGTGAGGGAACAAACTGCTACCTTGGAATCATATTACTGACAATCAGTGTTCCTAATCCCAGATCCAAAGATCAGACTGTGGTCAAAGAATGTAATGGGATGTTCTTTGTCTTCTACCCCTGGGGAAAGCACAGCATTTTGATGTTTTGAGGCAGCTGTTTGTAATCTGTCAGCACTGACCACATCCAGCGAACCTCTGCTATATTTTCAGGATCATATCAATCAACTACATCAATCACTTCCAGTCCCCATGAAGTCCAAGTGATAGGACCCAGTAATGACAGAAACTACCTCAGGTCCAACCCTCAGGTTTGGGAGCAAATGCCTTTAGTAAAGTCAAAGGTGGAAATGAATCATGGCCTACCCGCCCATTTTGCACATAACAACTTTAGGAGTCAAATAGCAAGACCTTGTCCAGTTTCAGAAAGTTGGATCAGGTCCAGGCAAGGGACTATGACTCTACTTGGTTTGCAGCTGCTTATACAAAAGCTTCCTTTCCAAACTTCAGCCTAATTTCTGTTTGGCATCGAGCAATCAGTGTCTCCTTTCCATTCTTCCTGCCCAACTGGGCTTAATTTGGTTGCTCCTCTCAGAATCAGGTAGGCAGGACTTAAATCCCAGCCTCAATGATTCTATCAGGGTTCTTAACCAAGAATGCATAAAGGTTGAGCGCAGATGGAAGATGGATAAGCTTCAAGTGTCATGAGATTCTTAAATCCAGTCTGCTTAGATTGCAAGAATCAGTAAGAACAGAATACTTCTCATCACAAACCAAACGTTCTGTTTGATGCAATGAATTGTATTCTAAATCCTCTCTTCAGAAACTTCGAAAACTATGAAAACTTTTTGAACTTCTTCATTAGCAAGGTTGAAAACATTAGAGTTAATATTATACCCTCTGTTACAAAGCTTTTTTACCTTCCAGCCAGGTATCGCAGTCTTTGAGAAATCCTAACCTGTCTCTGTTATCTGACCTTGTTCTACTTCTGCTGTGGATGTTATTCCGTCCTATTTTTTTACACTAATCTTGCAACAATTGGTTATGATGTTCTGTCGATTGTAAAAGTTTAGTCTCTGGAATATGGGGATTTGTGTGGTGGAACAATTGTTTAAGTGTAAAGCTATTGTTTTTTAAATGTGCTATATAAATGCACTGAATTACTTACTTACTTGCTCTTCATTAACAAGCAACACCAGCAAGCAACACCAACTTCAAATGAAGTTTCCAGGGTTGGGCCACTTAATGCTTCCTCATGAGCACACTGACTGTATGCATATGCTAGAGCTTTAAGCTTGTCTGAACCTGATTAGACCCGACTACTCACGCTTCCTTTGGTTTGGTTATGTTTTCACATACTTGACAATCACCCTGTTTCAAGTCATTTTGGCTTGTATTTGCCCTTGCTTAATTCTTATTAATATACTGTAATGTATAATTATAAATCATTTTAGACATGAAGTCAACATGAATATGATGCATTAGTGTTTCTTACAGCTCAAAGTCTCATTCTCTATTTATAACATTGTCTAAACTCTAGTTGAACTGTCCAGACCGGTGAAAAGACTAGCTGGAAGTAATGTGCTCCTGGAGAATTGTTCGAAACCCATGTCCATCCCAGCATATTCTGAGATGATGGATAGATAGTTATTGTTTCAATGGATGAATAGCATCCAATGGAAGTGACTTTCCTTTACGGCACAAGTGTGAGACCAAGTAATACTATTAACTAGGGCTATACAATGTGACCAAAAACATGATCACATGATACCTGACGTAATGATTTAATCATATTGCACATTTCTGCTATCAGCTAGAGAAGAAGTGAAAGTGACCATTCTGTCATGCATGAATGCCCCACAGTGCCCGGGGAGCAGTGTGGGGACGGTATCTTGCTCAAGGGTACCTCAGAGGTGCTTAGCAGTCTTGGGAATTGAACCCAGGACTTCCTGACGCAGGATGAACGCTAACATTGCTCACTCACAACTAGGGATGGGAATCGATAAGAAATTATTGATGTCAATGCCATTATCGATTCTTCTTACTGATCCGATTCCTTATCGATTCCACTATCGATTCCTAAAGCGTTACAGGATGAGACTGTTGCCTTAAAAACTTTGCTTTCTGAGTAATTCAGCCTCTACGGACGCTGGGAGATGTAGTTTTTGGAGACAGTAAATAATGCTCCTGTCCCGAGGGAGGAAAGAACAGACGCTGCCTCATTTTTGGACCCGCCCTGTGGCCGAGAGTAACGAGCCAAAGACGCCTGGTTAGCAGCCGCTAAAGCCGAGGCTGAAAAGGCAACAACAGTATAAAATATATATATATTTTTAGCTACATATTTACAGGTAGTCATAGTCCATTTTTTAGCTTCGAAAGCTGTTTTATTAGATGTCAGAACTCAATCTTGTCCTTTACATGGTAAATATAAACACTTGAACAATACATTATGCAATTATCTTCCTTTAAACAATAAATAGTATGGTCCAAATATCAAAATATAATTATAAAAATAAATTGGCATTGATAATAAGTGGCATTGCAGTTAAAAGTTACTCTCTATGGAAACCACGGAGCTTGCACTGGAGCACTGAGAATCGAACACATATGGCATTGTTGAATTTTAATGCTGTGTTGAGACCTTAAATGTTTTGACATGTTGCTGGTGTTACCACCGTTGCAAGTTAAAACGGCACTGCACTGGTTACAAAGAGGGTTTTTTGTGTGTAAAATGCAACCATGCTTTGGACCGCGTGGTTCGCAAAATTAAACCCGGTTCTAAATCGGAACCGGTTTCGAATCCCACCCTTACTCACAACTGAAAATGCACCTTGTTGCAACATAGACTGGTTTCATTTAGCATAATACAGCACAGTGGAAGTATATTAGAATAACAAGGAGCAGGGGGGAATAAAACTTTGGGCATTTTTTTTTTTTTTTTTTTTTTTTTTTTACGGCATCCTTTAGTATTTATACCGTAGCTTATGAAATAAATCAATTTACTTCATGAATTTCAAAGTGGCTTTGAGTCATCATCAAAGAATCATGTTTCCATAAAAGGCAAGCAATGTTTCTTTGCTCCACTTGAAGCTGTGCAGGGCAGCAAATATAGCAACGATAACATTGATCTTCATCCTCTTATCTCGTTTACTGTCTGTTCTAACACCCTGGAGTAGATAAATTCACACTACAGCCCAACAACAACAGGTGGTATCAGAAACAGTGGTGGAGTCGTCTACCTAATGCACTTATAATAGCGTAAATCATAATAAAGAGTAGTAGTGAGTGATAGGAAAGCACTGATTGTTCCTACAGTTGTAACTCCTGCCCAAACGACTACAGACCAGTTGCACTCACTCCTATCATTGCAAAGTGTTTTGAGAGAGTGGTGCTGGCCTAC
>JBBJLS010004234.1:0-16422 GCA_037577275.1 Bryconaethiops microstoma
GGTTCCCTCCACCATGTTTGACAGTGGGGATGGTGTTCTTAGGGTTGAAGGCTTCTCCTTTTTACGCCAAATGACGGCCACACAATTCAATTTTTGTTTGATGTTTTCTGCTGTCCGTACAGTCTGCTGCAGTTTGTTTCTGTCCTGTTTAGTGGCTGTTCCAAACCAGACTGTGATGGAGGAGCACAGGACAATGACTGCAGTGTAGAACCTGGTTAGCAGCTCCTGTGGAAGACTGTACTTCCTCAGTTGTCTCAGGAAGTATAACCTCTGCTGGATCTTTTTGAGGATGGAGGAAATGTTCCCACTTCAAGTCCTGGGAAATAGGGGGTACCCAGGAACCTGAAGGTCTCCAGTGTAGGCTGATATGGTGAGGGGGAGCAGAGTTGAGGCACGTCTCCTGAAGTCCACTGTCATCTATATAGTCTTGAGCGTGTTCAGCTCCAGGTTGTGCTGACTGCACCAGAGTACCAGCCGCTCAACTTCCTGCCCGTATACAGACTCATCACCATCCTAAATGAGTCAAATAATGGTGGTGTCATCTGCAAACTTCAGAAGTTTTACAGCTGAGTTCTTGGAGGTGCAGTCATTGGTGTAGAGGGAGAAGAGCAGTGGGGAAATTACACATCCTTGAGGGGGCCATGTTTCAGAAGGGATCACCCCCAGCCTCACTTTCTGCTTTCTGTCTGTCAGGAAGCTGGTGATCCACTGACTCTGGAGTGGGGTGGGTTAGGGATGAGGGTGGAGGGCTGAGAGGTTTGATGGGGTTTGCTTCAGCAGGGGCTGGGGATCATCTGAAGCTGGTGATGTCTTGCAGACCTCTCCACACTGACGAGGGTTATTGGCTGAGAACCGTTTTTTCAGCTTTCAGAGTAGCTTCTTTTAGCCAGCTTGATCTCCCTTGTCAGCGTGTTCCTGACTTGCTAGTACAGGGCCCTGTCCCCACTTCTGCAAGCGACCTCCTTGGTTGGTTTATTGTTGTCGTATGTGCAGAAGGATTTGGCTGTCACACACACATTTTCACAAGATGTATGATGTCACAGTGTCTGTCAGCTCATCCAGATTATCAGATACAGCTTCAAAAACATTCCAATCAGCACAGTCAAAACAGTCCTGCAGTTACTTGTTTGCTGCATTGGTCCACTTCTTCACAGTTTTGACTACAGGCTTGACAAGTTTAAGTTGTTGCCTGTAAACTGGAATAAGATGGACCAGTCAGTGATCAGAATGTCCCAAAGCTGCCCAGGGAACAGAGAGATAGGCATCTTTTAAAGTTGTCCAGTGCGATATTGTCCCTGGTGGGGCAGTTAATATCCTGTCAATATTTACGAAGTTCATGGTTTAGTTTTGCTTTGTTGAACAGCAAGTGAATCTGGCAAGACCTGGCACCCCTAATCAACACACACTCTTCAATCACATGCCTCAATACCTGTTTAATTTAACAGTACAGTTATAATTGTAATAGTATTACCTGATATGATCTCTTAGAAGGAATTGGTTTAGGTTTTTTTTTGCTTGTTTTCATCAATTTTACAGCTGATTTTAGTTTCTTGCATTCGTTTCTCACCTTATGAACCTCTGGCTATTATTTTGGAAGGCAGTTTGCATTAAGATGGCAAGCTGCCAAGTTGTCAAGAATACGTTATTCAGTGGATATTAAACTATATATATACACTACCAGTCAAAAGTTTTTGCCCACACTGAGTTTTTTTTTTGCATGTTAATATTTGCCAAAAATACACTCTTTGCTAACAAATACATTTACAGGATGTCCACCATTTGAGTACCTTTATTAGCTAGAAAATGTCACATCATATTCATCACTACTGACCTATAAAAGTCCATCGAATAGGATAATTATAATGTGGGTCACCAGGCAACATTAAGCGACACCCAATGGGATAAAACAGTTGCATTTAAAGTTAAAGGACAGCATAGAATTTGGCTATTCCATCACCACACAACCAGTTAAAAGGATATTAGACATGCAGTGTTAAATTTTCATTCCATGTTACAAAGGAAATTAGTTTTACTGACATATTTTAATTTGTAGTTGTTTACTTAACTTTCCAATGATTAACAAGAATAGAAATCTGCAGTTTATGAAACAAATAAATATGTACACATGCTGCAGTTTTTAAACTGTTTGTCCTAAAAAAGTGGACAACTTTAGTTAATGATGAGTAACAAGTCATCTCAGTGAGGAATTCATTAATTCCTCTGTGGGCAGCGCGCACACACCTATAGGGGGTGTGGTAGTAGCCTAGTGGGTAAAGTACTTGCCTGTGAACCTAATGACCTCAAAGTCGCAGGTTCAAACCCCTGCTTTATACCATTGTGTCATCGAGCAAGACACTTAAATCCTCCAGGGGGACCGTCCCTGTAACTAATGATTGTATGTCGCTCTGGATAATAGCGTCAACCCAATTTATCTATTACCTTTCGTTTTTGTTAATCTGAGTTAGCTTAGCTACAAGCTTGCTCTTGAACAGAGCCTTTCTTTTGTTCAGTTGTCATTTATCTGCAGCATATTCTCAGTGTCAGTATACAGTACATATCCTTATCAACTGTATCATTGCTGTCTATCTTCATTAAAATATTGGGATGCCTAGACAATGGGGAGAAAGCATATAGAATTCTTTTTCTTTTTCTGAATAATGAGACTGATGCATAAGGCAGCACTAGCACATAGCCAAACATGCTCCGAAGATGCTGATTATGTGATTTTATCAAATGGATGACCGAGTGAGGTAGTATTAAACTGATAAAACCCTTCCCGTTAGTAAGGCGGCCTCTGCGCAATTTGATCTACTAACAATGATAAACTAAACACAGTGCTAAAACTAAGAAACCCAGCAAGACTGTAGCTAGGTATGGGTGTTTGGTTGAGTGGCTGACACAAGCCTGGTTGGCCTGCTGCAGGGACAGAGTGCAGTGCGTCTTGCCTGCTGGTACTTGCCTGCTTTTATTACAGTACATATCATTATCAATTGTATCATTACTGTCTATCTTCATTAAAATATTGGCTGCCTAGACAATGTTGAGAAAGCATATAGACATCTGCATGTAGACTCCTTTAGACACCTGCAGTTTAATGGGACACAGCAACAACAAGCCAGTCATTTAAGATCCAGGATGTTCTGGAATTAAACAGGATCTTTAGCATCAACTGTGCATGGGTCCTGATACTGTCTTATACCTGTGCTTCAATGATCTTCTGCTTGGCATCTATGACTGCCTGCATCTCTGCATGGTCTCTCTTTAGTTCCTCTTCCACAGCCATTAACCTGATATGTAAAAGGAGAGAAAATGAAAATGATGCCAATAAGAAAATATAGCAAGACAGACACTAATATTGCAAACACTCCCCCTGCCATTTCTAATCACTAGACCAGATCATGAATGTACACAACCTATAATCAGACCACACCATGACACATACCTGCAGATGATGCTCTTCATCTGGCTGTCCTTCTCCTCCTGCTGTCTGCGCAGGCACTCTTCACTGTCCTCCAAGCGAGATTTGTATTCCATCAGCAGCTGTTGCATGTGCTGCTCCTGTGCCAGTAGCCGCCGCTCATATTCTTCCAACCGGCAACTGGACACACGCAGACGCTCCTTCAGCTTAGAGATCTCTTGCTCATACTGCAGGGGGAGAGACATGAGCAGCAGTCAGGTAAACAATTTAAAGCAGCATGAAAAAAATATAAGGCCTACTGCCTATAGGGGTGTCATTTTTGTAATAACTGACACCCTTCTTTTTTCACCCTAAAACCTGTGATTGCATCACAGTTAAAGTGAACACTTGACAATGGTGCTTTTACTATAAAGGCAGTTATGTCCAACTTCTGTATATGGTTTACCAAAGGTTGCTGCATACCTTCTCAACATGCTTGCCCTCCTCCTCATTCTCCTCATACTGGCTGTTATTCAGCACCCATGCTGCTGTCCTCTCGACTGGAGACATGGTGACTGATTCAACAGGAGACTGCACCTGTTTCGTGCATATACACAAACAAGTAAGGAGTCTGACTCTGTCTGATCTGAACCATGTTTGTGTGCCCAAGCCGAAAAGATTATCTCACTGATACAGTCACAAATGTAAGAACCATGACAGAATTCTGCAATTCACCAGAACTCAGTAAAAATCTGACATTTTATGTTATGGTCAGAGGTTCTATGGTTTGGTCAACTGAAGGAAACATGTCCATCAATTATATTATTGAGGAACATCTTTGGAAAGAAAATAATCTGTCATTTTGTCTTAAAACATTTAAGCACATTTAAAAGTTGAAAAATCCAGTCAGTTATTTTACAGATCAAGGATCAGTGGCTAGTTTCATAATCTGTCACTGTGATGTTATAGTGAACAACAACCTATTCAAAACCTTGCAAAATCCATCTTTCATTTTTCAGTTTTTCTTGTTTTTCTTCATTAAAAAATTCCAGTTGCCCTTTACAATTTAAGAACATGTGATATTTGATGATGAATGGATTAAAAGACAATTTACAAAGCAAAAATCACATACCTGTCTATTTGGGCATTCCCTGGTGCTAGGACTGTCTCGAGAACATGCTGACTGCTGTCTTGAGCATGGTCCACTCTGCTGCTGGGGCTCTGTGGTGACACTGCTACTACTATGCAGTGAAGCGCTGTGAGGCAGAGACCGGGGGGGGCACTGCCGTCCATTTCCCACTGTCTGGCTTCGATTCTGCTCTACTTTGACAATATGTGCAGTTTCAGGACTCTGATGCCTGGCCTCTGCCATGGCTTGGGCTCCTGGGGGCCACCAGGGGGGCCCACTTAAGGGTGGTGGCATTTCATTCTCACATTGTGGGTCTCTGCGGCCTGGTTCCTCTTCATCCAGGCTGCTGGATTTGGAAGGGTGGTGGTTTTTGTGCGTGAGGCCCTGGCTGCCAGAGGCTCCAAGACTAGCACTGCGTGAGCTTCCTGTGGTGCTTAGGTTTTCTGAGCTAGAGTCAGGCTGCAGAGAGCCAGCTGGGCACACCAGTGCTGTGTGCAGGTTGCTCAGATGGTAGACAGGGTTCTGGAACGAGAGTGGCTGCAGGCTGCGCTGCTGGTTTAGGGATGGATGTAGTGGCCGGCGCACCTGAGGTGCACTCTGGGGCAAGTTATCCCGCAATACTACAGCTGTTACGGGCTCACGAGGGGACTGCTGCTGTTGGGGATACTGGAGATAAGGAGGTGGGGGTGGTAGGGGTCCAATAGACGCTTGGGATCCTGCTCTACCTAACCTTGGAGGAGCTTCTTGGAGAGGAAGAGGCCCGGTAGGGCCATGGAGAAGGGGTGAGTCCTGGAGGTCCATGAGAGACATGCTACGGCCATTGGGGAGAGGACTTTGTCTCTCCTCCTTTTCCGAGAAGCTCATGCTGTGCAAGGAAGACTGCTGAGTAAGTAATGGGTGCTTCACTTGTGCCATGTGCTCCTGGACTGGAGATCTGACGCTCTGGATTTCACTACAAGGCAGAACAGATATACTGAATATTAAAGGAAATGGAACTGTGTCTATGAATGTATAATGTTTTTTCCTTTTAATTTGTATCTATACTATCATTAGGCTTGTTTCTATTGATAGTTTTAGAACTATCAAATCATTTAGAAATTATTTTAAGTTATTCTCACACACAATCATATACACAGTTTATAACAGCAAACACTTAATTTTACTACATAGACATGAAATATATTACTAGAAACATAAGTGCATGAGAGATCCTGAAGGTTTAGGCTTCCGCTCTCTCTCAATGAGAGAAAGTAAGTAGTCAAAAAAGCTAGTTAAGGGCTGTACTCACTTGTAAAGTACCTTGCTGGGTTGTATAATGATGTGTGGATAACCCATTTAACTTTCAAATAGCAAATTTATCAAGCTAATTCATTGAAAACATACATTTTAATCAATTACTATTTTTTATTAAGGAATCAATTCTTAGTGTTATTGTTTGAGTTATTATGAAAGTAACTCCAATACTGTTATATGGGTTTATTTGACCTGTCATCAATGTTCATGAAAATAAAACTGGTGAAATACTTTACTGTTCTAAAAAAGCTAAACTAAAATGCATAACGTTTGTTGAAAGCTGAAAGGCAAAGAAGAAAGGCTGCAAGGCAAAATTCTTGTGGCAATTTACACATAATTGTGTACATTTCAAATATAAGTGTCTTCTTTGCTCGTTTCAGCTTATCTACCTGTCTGGGGGGTCCTCGAATATCCTCTGCAGTCCGGAGGAGACGCTACCGCTGATGTTGTGGGAAGAGCTGTGGTCCTGGAAGTGTCTCAGCTGCTGCTGGATGGGAGTAGGGCTGGAGAGTGAGCGTGTAATGTCTCCAAGGATACGTGGTAAGGGTCCCAGTTTTGCCACTGTTGCCTGCAGGAAGGAATTATCACCCTGGGATTGGTGTGTTTGTTCAGGCCACAGTAGCACACAGCAGCCCAAATGGTTTTGAAGAGGCAGATGGTGGAGAAGGGGTTTGATGGGTGGCATAATACGCACCATAATGCATTGGTGGTGGGACAAAGATTGTCAGGCAGAAAAAGTGGAGAAAAGAGAAAACAGAAGAGAAGGATGGGGACACAGGGGAAAACAAAATTAATTTAAATTAAAGGAAAATGGAAAATATAAACATATGCTTCAAAAAATTATAAGCCAAAACTCAGGCAAACTCAGAGCATGCATCAAGGCCAAATATGTGGAAGTTACATCTGTGACAAGATGCAGGAATGGCTGTGATAAATGAACTAATGAGCAGAGACAACCATATTAACAAAAGGAGGTGTCAAAACATAACCAGACTGTGAGGCCAGAAGCTATAGCTGGGTTAGAGAATGTTAGAACCTGTAGCAGGAGTGGATCTACCATGCAATCAGAAGTTTAACCAGAAGAATAGCCTAACCTGTATAATCTGCAATAGCATGTATACAAGATCACACTCCAGTGTCAATGAATTAAGTCAACATGAACAGCAAAAATGTCTCAGACATAAGATAATTCATGGGGAAAAAAGCATCTGTGCGACAAACCAAACAATACATGCCAGTCTTTGGCATATAGAGCAATACAGTACTGTGCATTTTTGTTTAATTCACATTTTGCTTAGCGCTTAAACATAAGTGAACTAAAGCATTGAACAATGTTTATTTTCTGAAGAAATTCTGAGCAAACAACTGATTTTACAGCTATTAATTACTGTTTTGCTTGAGGCACTGTTACAATGCCTTAGTTTAGAGATACTATTACCTTGTCTAGCTGTGAAACCACTTCCCACAGTAAAGCATGAAGCACAGACAGTTCTCTGCCTAGGTCAATGTAACCCTCAAAGGCCGGCATGTTGGATATGGTCTCAGGGTTGGAGATCTCCAGCAGGAAGCGGGTCATACCTGCCCACTCATGCTCCAGGAAGTCATTCATAAAGGCCATGTACTCCTCTTTGTTACCAAATCTGAGAAAACCATGATAGCCAAAGCAAGGCACATAATACAATTTAGGGATATATACAGGTTGTCCTTTTAATATTTCTAAATAATGATTTTCAGAATAAACAAATAAGTGGACCAAAACGTAGATACTGCCTAAAGTCCTGAAAGTAACTTAAAGTAAAAATTAACAAAAATGTTCTCATATAAAATTAAAGAGTTTATTGCCGGTCTAATCATATCCGCCTGATTCTCACATTCAGTTAGATTAGTTAAATTAGAGAAGGCTTTTCCTAAATTAAGAGAAATGTTAAGCTAGAGAATAAATGCCGCAAACCAATGGAGTGTTTTGGAAAATGTCCTTAATTGTCAATAGATAACATACGGTACATTAAGGTTCTTTGTACAATATAAATGTAAAATATTATATGAAGAAATAAAGAACAACTTGAAGTGCATGTAAACAGTATGTGTGGTGGCATACTTCGTAAAGTTGGCGAGGTTCTGAATGACTTTTGCAATGAGGGTGAGCGTGCGAGAGGTGCGGTCATCTGGATATTCCTGCATGAGGCTAAAGAGGGAGGGTGACATGATGGCTGGACACAGGAAACGCAGAAATAGTGAGGCACTCATCAACCGCTGGCTGATATCCTGCTTTCCCCAAGACTGACACTGTTGTTTCCAGGAGGCAAACACCTCCTTCAGCTCACGTGGGAACACACTGCAAAAGACAACAAAGAATGTGTGTGTGACTATTTGTGTCTACTGTCAGCATGTTTGGGAACTGGGAAAGGATGTCAGGTCAAACAGTGACAACCTTGTTCATATCATAACTGTTGTCAAAATTTCTTGTTCATAGTGTACTGCAAAGTGTCTTTGAGTAGCAATATCCATTGGTCTAACACGGTCTACTTGTAAAAAACGTATTGGTGGTGTCCTTGGCAGACATACCATACCTTTCGTAAACCTTATATTGTTTTATTTGACTTTCAAAGCACTAGAATAAAAGACACAAATGCATCTACCTTACCATGATGTATTATGTAAACCATTATGTAAACCAGTCTAACAGTGCAGCACTGTAATATAAACCACACCTCCTTTTTTAAGGCAGCCTTTCTTGAAACAAACTCACACCTATCCACACACATACTTGCACACATGCATGCACACACAAGCTGTGACCCAGGCTTTAACTTTATGTAATAAAAACCGCAATGAGAAAAGTCAATGATTGAGAAGCAAAATAGTCTTTAGGCATGTGAATATGAGCTGGTTTTACCAGTAGGAGTTGATGATCTTGCAGAAGGCCAGCTCACAGCACATTTTCAAGTTGCTCTGGTGTTCAGGCAGTTCGCTGCTGTAGCACTTTGTTGGATCCACCTCGCAGTTCTCATCTGACTCATACAGAGCTTTGATAAACTCCCCTTTGAGGACAGAAAAACGGGCCTTCAGTTTCGATCATCTCAAGTGCCATTTAGATCATTCTGAGCTAGTTCAAGGAATTGTTGTGTAAAAGAGGATACACACATAGTTAGACAGCCTAACAGGCATTCAGTCTATGTTTGTGTGGTTTTATATACCGAAAATTCAGTTTTGCATGACATGTTCCAAACTTTAGCATGGGATCCTTAATATTGGGTTCTGAATCTTTAAAACTAATACATGCAAATGGCTCTTGTGAATTATGCCTCTTTCAAAAAGCAGTCCGGTAAGGCATTGATTTTTGTAACATTCCGAAAACAATGAGGCCGTTTTCACAGCTTATTTTCTATATATGGACTGAATGAACTGGGGAGTGAACAGTATGTTGTGAAACCTAAACAGTGTTTTAATACAACAAAGCCGTTCATTATAATCAAGCAAAAAAAATCTGTTGTTCCATGATTTGGGTTACAATTTTGGGCCAGCATTAGAAGATGATGTAAATCTGAACAAGAGCACACATTAAGGCATCACCTCTCTTACCTAGAGCATCATGTAGATACTTCTGACCCACCAGTTTGAGGTACTCTTCTATGGCTTTTGTAGCCAGTGTGTTTTCCCTGAAGATCAGCACGTCATGATCTGCACAGCGATCCACCTCAGACATCACCAAGTCTGTCAGAAAGTCCTGAAGCAAAAGAGACACTGTTAAAAATTCACCAGTCAAGTCTCAGCAATCATGGATGCAGCACAGTTTCACTGTGGAATTCAGAAGACCAAAATGGCCACTGATCATGTGAGTCATGCACACAACCTGAAGGAAGTTTTAACTGGTATGCTAGCATTTGTTTCCTAGCATTCAGTTTTTATGATATGTGCTCATTTTTGGCTTTCACCAAGTCTTTTCAAATGTGAAGAACCACAAAATTCACATACCAAGACTGACAAGAATCTAACCATATACTGATAAATGACGTAAATGTAAACATATATATAGCGGTGTATTACAAAGCCAGTCTTTGTTTTGCCAGAGGAATACATTCTCCTAGTTTAGTCTTCTAGTGTTTAGTCACAGTAAGCTTTCATAACAGAAATTCTTAGTCCTTAACGTACTAGAAAGTGTCACTGCTAACTACGATTAGTTTGTGGTGGTTTTGTAGAAATATGGTACTGTAACACTATACCAAGGGCAATAAAAGATATGAAGCTTGCATGGTGTTTGCATGATGGTACCACTGTTGCCTGGCACATGTCTACCATAGACATGACAATGCAGTTGGCTTCGGGAGTCTTCCATCAAACCTGAAAAAAGAACCTAGGGTATACCTGTATTTGATATAACAAGTTAGCCTCATAAATTCATCACAAAATCATGTTAATGCGTGTACCTTTGCTCTGCCAGTACTCTGTAGGATGTGTACCAGTGCGTTGGCCATCTCCTCTTTATTCCTCACACTGATGACGGGCTCCAGCACGGAACACAGCATAGTGTAGTTGTTGGTGACAAACTCAGCAAACTCTTTGTATTGCTCCATAGGCAGGATTGAGATGGTCTGGAAGCGGGACTTGATGCGAATGGAAGGGCCGCCACCCTTGACTTTGCTGGTGGTAGGCGTGCTGACAGGGTACCACTTCTCAACAAACTGCCGGCCACACACACCCTGCACAGGAATATTGACCAAGCCCACGTAGTTGTTCTTATCTTTCCTCTTCTTCTTGTCGGCATCACGGTAGATGTGAACAGTGATGCTCTTGACAGTGGGCAGGCCTCCAAACTCAAAATGCTCACCCCAGAAGAGGCAGTCGGAGCGCAGCTTACTGGTGGTACGGGCATACAACACATCATCCAAGCACAGCTCGCAAAAGTACTTCTTCTTGGGTGTGAGGTCTTTGGCCTCTATGATCCAAAGGTGGAGGACATTCTCTGCTCGTCTGCAGTTGTCCTAAAGATGAGACAGGGCTATCAATATATAATCTTTCATATGATCTTTTCGGCACCAGTAGAACAGGGTATTGATTTATATTAGTCTCTTAAAATATGAAACAGAAATCCATGAAGCACACAGCGATACAAAAGTGGAAGTAAAAGCTATAAACCTGGATACACAGCATCCAGAGTTAAAAACTACAAGGTGTTGCATCTACTGCAATCACAGGAAAATAACACAAAAGTAAAGAAAAAGGACTTAAGTGACAAGTACTTTATTTGGCTGCACAGTTCTTCTGAGATTCTCCATCCATTTGTCTCTCTCAGATGCTGAGGAGCAGCTGAAGCATTTACTCCCTCCTGAATACATCACCTGCACAAAGCAGAAAAAAAACACAGTCTAGATGCAAACAAGAGAGGACAAACTTAAAAATAATTTATGAACGGTTCAAAGGAAGATGCCTGTATACATGAAAGTAACAGCTTGGTCACCAAGGAAATGTAACATCTAAATAAAAATAAAAACCTAGTCTAAAATAGAAAAATTCCCCTTAACCCAAAAGTAGTCAGTCAAAGTATGTTTGGTAAAGTGTGCTCCTTTGACTTTTGCAACCGAGCTACGAGTTTGGTGTAGACAACATGATGTACACGAATTTGGTGTAGACGAGGTAGCTTATACCCTATGAATTAGAAGTAGGCACGTCACGCGATTAAAAGAAATAATCTAATAATAATAATAATAATACATTTTATTAATAAGTGCCTTTCAAAACTCTCAAAGTCACTTTACAGAAAAACACACAAACAAATTACATACAAAAGACATTTATATACATATACATACAGAAGGACATTTACATACATATAGAAGATAGTGAGTGATAGTGTGAGAAGGTCATGTAGCGTAGCTAATCTGCACAGATGAGTTTTAAGTAGAGATCTACGTAATGGTCACAGCAATCAAAAATATGACCTAATATGCTGAGAGAAAAGAAATGCTTCAGCAACATTAATGATAGAACTAAGTCCATCCATAAGGTGCAATTTAAGACAATGTACAAACAAGCACAGGTGTTCTGATGAATTATGCTACCTTGTTGAAAAATGCTACCGCAGCACAAATCAACAGCAGAGTCTATCAATTCATGCTACCCTGTGAAAAAATGCTTCCTTGAAGTTTATACAGATGCCAGTGTCCCAAGGTAACACAGATTTATGTTCGTGGCACTGAATCTGTGGACTGTGGAACTGCACACGCGCAGAATGGCACGATAGCACATCTTGATGGGTAGCATGTTTCGTCAGAACACCGGACCGCGTTAAAGTCACATGGTGCGATTAATCAGCGTAATTTTTTTTTTATCACACGTTATGTTTCTGTGATTGATTGATCAAAATTAACGTGTTAATTCGACACCCCTAATTAGAACAGTGCAAACTGCATGCCTAAATCATCATGTGCACCACAGTCCGAGAGTTTTTGAGATTTTTTGATAGTGTTTGAGGCAAGCATGTTGCGACTTCAGAAGATTACACCCTACCAAATGTCACTGTGTAAACTACAAATCTATTACTTTTTAGCTACAGTAGTCATGTAGCTCCAGTACAAAATGAAATAAGCAAATTTCAGACAGCGTAAAACTTTGTAAACTTGATTTTTGGGACAATAATTGCTTAAATTTACTAGTCATGGCAAGTAGTAGCAGTAGTAGTAGAAAGGCAACACTGGGGCTGTACCTCAAAACAGAACTCCTGGCCCAGCACACTGCTATGTAGAGGTTTGATGTAGACATCCTCTTCCATGCTGAGGTCTAGAGCTTCTACAGCACTTCCTGGAGTCAGCAAAGACTCGTGGGAACAGGACTCCTTCAACTTGGGTAGGCCTTGTGACCTACAACACACAAACACATGCACACATAGCAATCACACACATTTAACTCTATCACACAACATCAGTCAAATTCAGACATCTCATTAGCAGAGGCAAACATATCATTAAATAAATCATTTCATTTGAGGCTTATATTGGGCAGCTGGTGGCCTAGTGGTTAGGGTGTTCACCCTTGCAGTCAGAAAGTCATGAATTTGAATCCTAAGACTGCTAGTGGCACCTCTGAGATACCCTAGAGCAAGGGGGACACTGCTCCCTGGACAATGTGTTCCTGGCTGCTTGCTGTTTCACTTGGTGAACAGGTTAAATGCAGAGGAAGAATTTCATGCTGTTCACACTGTGTGCTCTGGTGTGTTCACGTATGACAGAATGGTCACTTTACACTTGATATTATTTCCTGACTCCCATTACTGCATACAGGATGTCACATGATGCAAAATAGAAATGTGGCTAGTTAAATGATTAGTCTCTCTTCCACTCATAGAGCAAAACATATGACTAAGGGGAGACAGACAAAGTAAGATGAAAGAGAAAAATCTAATTTTTTACAATTTCCCCCTCAGTGTAGTTGACATAATGTATGACATACTATCTATAAAAATGGATACAAGCAGGAATGATATAAAATAAAATCTGACACACCAATCAGGCAGAAATTATACAAATGAAAACCAGGCCAGCTTCTCCACGGTCCAGTTCTGATGCTTACATGTTAATAATTTGCAGTTTCAGTGGTGGACAGGGGTCAGCATGGTCTGCAGTTATGCGGCCCTGTATGAAGCAAGCCGTGATGCACTGTTCTGACACCTATCACAGCAATCATGAACCTTCAACAGTTTGTCCTACAGCAGCTCCTTTGTGGGAGCAGAACAGACAGGTTAGCCCTTACTCTAGCCCTTAGTTCATCGGTTATTGGTTTTGGTAGGGACTGACCACTGCATACTGGGAACACCCCACAAGACCTGCAGTTTTAGAGACGCTGACCCAGTCGGATCCTGTGCTCCGTTTTGGTTCGCAAAAGAGAAGATTGTGAGGACAGTTGAAAAGATCATCAGCATCTGTCTTCCCTCTGTCAGACATTTACACCACACGCTCCATCCGCAAAGCCACCAGCATTTTGGATGACTCCAAACACCCCTGCCACTCCCTCTACTCCCTCCTCCTGTCTGGCAAAAGGTGCTGTAGCATATGGGCTTCTACTACCAGAACGGGCATGGGCACGGGCACGGGCACAGTCATTAGTCATTCTGGCAGGTTTACATCCCATTCAAACTATACTGTTGCACTGTGTTACTGTCTATGTATTCTGCTGTCCCTGTCTTACCACTGTATATGTCTCATATTACACTCTGGACTTTACCCTCTTTTAACTGCACACCAGGCACACTCATGTCCTGTTATTTAATAAGCTTACAGTTTAACACTCACTCAGTGTGGTGCAAAGCTGCTATCTGTCTCATCACAGTATGTACTCAAACAACTGCTGATGACAAAGTAACACTGCCACTGTAAATAACTTTTATTTTTACCTAATGTACACACACAGCTGTTTGTTTTTATTAGTGTGATTGCATCAGCAATTATTGTTCTTTTTAAGTTTTATTTTTATCATTTTTATTCCACCCAAGTAATTAGGAAATAATTTTTTAATGCAAACTATTTTTGCCATAAAATCAATATTTCAGTGTCTCCAAACATTGGTTTTATAGCACCAATGAATTCACACATCACATTTTCTTGCAAAAATGCATCCAGTTAGTGTGACTGCATCAGCAATTAAACTACTGTTCCTCCTAAGCTTTCTTTTTTATTATTCTTGTTTTAGTCAAAGTAAGCGCCTCGCCTGAGCTCATGTTGCTTTTCAGGACCGCTCCAATGTTAAAACACCCATTAATATCTGGTGTAGTGCACAAAAACAGAATCTGTTAAAAGGACTGGTGAGACCCGGCAATTTAGAAATAAGTTGTTTCTGTTTGTTGTGATTTATTAAGAATCAGTCCACGAATGCTTGTTTTGGCATTGTTAACCAAGCAGCTGGTCAACTCCGTTAGCTGATTTGAGGTCATAATTTTTGTGGGTGAACGTGTCTGAAGGACAGCAATATGTGGTAGAGTCACAAGTTAACTTAACCAGCCAGTGCAGAACAAAGATTTTTCTTTGATTCTCGAGTAGTTCACGCACCTGCATTGGCTACACATGTAACCCTCTCATGCCCCCTCGTGCCCATCATTTTCGTTCATGCACTATGGGATAAAAATTTGTTACTTGACTATACGCGGGTATTTTAGCAGTATAAATTTCATTATTTTTAAATGTTTGAGATCTCTGTTTCTACATCACAAAACAAAGATTACTGTGATGTATGCCCTTATTTTAAGATTCTGTGTTACGGTCAACAGTGGAGGCGTCATACATCACAGTAATCTTTGTTTTGTGATCATCTGTCATGTAGAACCAGAGATCTCAAACATTTAAAAATAATGAAATATACCTTTCTGAAGCTTTAAAATGGTGTCAATGTTTAAAAACGGCATAATTTAAAAGTCAAATTACTTGCCATTTTTCAAGGAAGAGAAAGCTTGTACATACGAAAAGCAACTGAAGATCCACTTGAAGGAGTCTTCCCAAAGCATATCAGTTTTTCATGGTATCCATGGAGTCCAAAGCCACATTTATTGACAGAATATACCTTTCAGTTGCTTTTCAGATAACATGGTCAAGTATAAGGTGTATAATAAAGATGCTTGATCAGCCAGGAATGTGCTCTGCATCTGCTCAACAAGTGGCTGATAAACAACAAAAAGTGCCTTACTGAGTCTAATGACCCCCAGAGAGCATTACCATGGGAATGGACCAAGGAGAGGCTGTGGCCATGGAGCCATGAACCGTGTACACAAATATCACAAACACTGTCTCACAAAACTCACAAACACATGCAGTACTGTCAGGGGCTGCCACAAACTGCACATTTACACTACACTATTCATTCAAGAAGTGGGTTTTATATCTGCCTCAACATACATGGAACAAATCCCATTATAAGTCAATAAACAATAAGTCATTACAGACATTGCATGGATCACATTTTTAATTTCCTACACAAGGAGGGGAATTTTTGTCCCAGAAAACTGGCCTCCTTAAAAAAGTGAAAATTCACTTTCCAAATGAACTGAAGAAATACAAATGCAGGATATCACAACATGCTTGGACGATGTAGGATGATGATTTACATGATGTAAAAGGTATAAAACTATACCAAACATGCTGTACAAAACAGTTTTGTTTAAAACCAGCATGGCAGTATGTTAACATGCCAACAGACTAATGCAAAACTATTTTGAGAATTCCCAGCCATAGTTTTGAGTTAAATATTTTATATGAATATTAATATCTGTCTTAAGTTTCAAATGTCTGTGTGAAGCTATGCACTACAAGCCTGAAACACTGTTATATCACAATGTGTGTGGCTGATGCAAGTTTAGCTAAAGAAATAACAGGTATATTAATTTTCGAAGTTTTATGATCAGGAAAAAGATCAGCTCGCCTTATGTTGACCAGAGATATTTATATTTGTTTGTTCATGACTATATTAATGTGTTTGGGACTATCAGTTGTGATGTGAAGAGGTAGGTTTGGTGGTACACAGTTAGTAATCCTGTTCGACTATTTTTCTACTCCACATTATGGCAAGAACCACTTAACTAAGTAAAAAGAAACAACAGTCCATCATTACCTTATTACAAAAC
>JBBJLS010004255.1:0-16420 GCA_037577275.1 Bryconaethiops microstoma
CCTTTGCTTTTTGGACTATATTCCTGTTTAATAAATACTAACCTTCTGCAATTGGATCCGTCCTCGTATTCATTACATATGTTTACAATTTTTATGCAGTTTTATGCAGTTATGCTGTGTCATGTAGTAGGATATAACTATTAAACTTGTACACGATTTTGTGACATTGAATATCGATTTACTTAAAAATTGTTTATTATAATTTTTTAAACAAATTTGCAAATGCTAAAATGTGCAGGAGTTGCACTTTAGAAACAGGCATTGAAAAATGTAAAATTTAAATAAAAAAAATTATTTCCTGTAAGAATTGCTTTCCAATAGGTAAAACAAGTAAAATTTTTCAAAAAAAAAAAAATTCTTTTGGACTGAGTGAGTTTTGGAAATTTGCTTTTCATTTCTCTACTGCTTCTTAAACTATTAATGCAACAGCAAGCTTATTCCTTTGCTCAGTAGTTAATTACACAGTTCAACAGGTCAAAATCATCAGAGATAAGTTTATGTGGGTTTTGTAGTGTTTGTCATGCACGTACAGTTTTTGTGATGAAGATAGTTATATATTGCATGATAGTGGTATAATTAGCATACAATAATCATATACTAAGCGTTTTTGAAAAAACAGTGGTATCTGACTGAGACTGATCATTATATCTATGCCATGGTGTGCGCCTATCTGACTTCACACTGAAAATATTGAAACAGTTACTTAAAAACCGCATGCAAGTCTATTGCAAATCTAATATTACTCATAAATCAAAAAGTTGATGTGAAAGCAGATCTGAAATCAGCATGAAAAAATGGTTTAGAAAAATGTGGTGTGGTTTCTGATGATTACAAATTTGTTTTTTTTGCTATTTAAGCATCAATGCAAGGAAGAACCAGCAGCTAATTGCTAATGCTAGTGCTATGGCTGCATTAGGCTGTAAAAGAGCATAATATCAGTGCCAGTCGGACTGAAATACAAGTTGTGTAGGGCGCCGCAAATTACACAAAAGAAAACCTCCACCCTTTTGAGAGCTTAACACCCAACCCCTGGGAGAGTGTAAGGTTGAGAGGCCATTCTACTCATGGAATGACTCCTCTGACACATTTTTGTAAATACAAAACCGTCAGATATTTTAATTCAGTTGATTATTTTACTTGAAGTTATGCATTTTAAATTCAAGGCCTTCTAAATGGGACCTCCTAAATGAAACCGCTTTTTATAGCAACTCTGAAAAAGGGTAAGTGATGTAGGATGTTAAATAAAGACTCTAAAGTCTACCCTCAATTATTTTTGCTGAGTTTGACAGTGACAACATTAGTGAAATCCTTTTTAACATATTTGTTTATTTATTAATTTATCAATCCACTGCATAGAAATATCACATTTAAATACATGGAACTCTCTCCATTCAACATCACTGTAGTGAAATAAGGAGCACAGTTGATCAAAAATAGGTTTATTATTTTGGATTTAAGTATAAATAAACTCACACTTAATTCGACTCTAATAAGAAATTGTGAAATTAAAGGTCTTACTAAGTCCTTATACTTACAAAAAGATTTTAATATGTACTTCCTTCACATTTTTAACATGTGACTTTATAGTGAAAGTATATGTATGAGTATGTACCACCCCCTTTGCATGTATCCCTTTTTTACTCCAATTAATTGACTAGAATGTACCTTGTACCTAGAGATTCCACCATATATGCAGCCTTTCCTAGAACCTTTTGGGCATTTCAGTGTGATTGAGCTTACCTTGGTACTATAGCATCAAAATAATGACCTATTACATTTGAGTTTGTAACTCCCACTTACAAAGTTAGTAATTAGAATTTGGAGGGGCATAAAAGAGAGCATTACTCAGGTAGGTGAAGCTCATAAAGTGTCCAGTGAGTAAAGATAGAAAGCGGGTGTTTCTAAAGATTGACCTACTGAAATTAGAAGCATTTCTGGAGGCCCTGTCATTTCATTTACTTGTGTATCATATTACATTTTATGTTGGGAAATATTTTATGTGCGTAGCTTGACTCAATAAAATACAGAAAAAGGACACAAAGAAAATTAAGCTCAACACCCCCATGATAACTTTCAAATCTCCTAGCTAATACCATTTTTCCATGGTGTCAAATAAAGAGAGATATATACAGAGAGAGCGAGAGAGAAAAAAAAAAAGAGAGAGAGGGAGAGAGACAGAAAGGAAATGAGCCTAACAAACCGGACCCTTCAACTTAAGAGGGATATTACAGTGTAAACTGTGCTTTCTAAAACTGAGCCACACACTTTAATACACATTTGCAATTTATTTGCTGAATTTAGTGTATTAGGGATAAAATAAAACCTAAAATGTGCCCTCTGCACAAGTTATGGCCTTTTCTTAGGTTTTTATGTGTAAACAAATAGAAACTGTGACAAACTTAATTGGGGGTTTTCAAAATTCTGTACATGGCTGCATGTTGTATGCCTGTGTCATCACCATGTTCTAAAGCATTTTGATAAATCAAGGCACCCAAAAATTCCCGGGACCCAAAAATCATGAAGGGTTTCAGTCAAATTATGCAGACCAGTCTTAATAAATGCCACATCAAAGTCTAATGTATTGCTATAATGTATAAATTGCTATAATGCATTTTTGGAATTGCAATATGTAGAAGCAGTCACAATACAATATTGTATCTAAGTTGCAGCTCTATTGTGTGTGTGTGTGTGTGTGTGTGTGTGTGTGTGTGTGTGTGTGTGTGTGTGTGTGTGTGTGTGTGTAAGCATGCGTTTAAGCCCTTACCTTGGGCGGTGTTTGTCTGACTGTGTCTGAGTCAGACCATCGGTGTTTGAGCTGGGAGGAGCTGGGTACACACTCACAGAATGTCTGCATCAAACAAACAAAAGCAATATTGTTTTTGCTGACCATGTTCGGAGCCAAGTCACAGAAATATATATAATGTTATTCAAGCAGATTTGTAATAAACTGAACTTTCATTTAAAAGCTACATAATAAAGAAATTATACTCAGGGCAACCAAATGTTCTGGGTAATGGAGGGAAAGGGAGAGACCTCGAGTAAAAAAGAGCCTTTTGCTACTCTGGAGTTCATATTCTTTCTTACTGCTCATTTGACTAAATTTATGGTGCATTTGGGCGGTTCTTTTAAACTCATATGCTTGTAAATTTCAAATTCCCACCCACTTGCAAGGTCTTCCCCAATCACTAACAGGGTGAGGATGAGGGAAGGTGAAGGAGGATGAAGGCTAATACATGCTTCCCCTGAAACACATGGTTTCCCCACAGCTGCATATTTTCTTTTACATTTGATAATGTTGATATGACTGGACAGCTTAACACATTTGTAGGCGAACACTAACTGCCAAATCAGTTGATGCCTACATTGCCTAGTATCACACGGCATGACGGGGGAGAGGGTGGGCCAGATGTCTGGCAGAGAGAAAAAAGGCCAGTTATGCACTCCTTGCATTTACCTGTAAAGTTGTGTATTAAATCTATCAAAAGATTTGTAATTGCCAAATCGTAACCTCACCTGGTTAGTGTTTGGGGGCAGCAACCATAAACTGGTAAATTTATTATATGAACAGTTTGTGCATCCACTGGGATATGCTGGTTTAGACTGCGTTGTTGATGTAAAATCAGAGAATCTTCTGGTTACACAAAAATGTATGAAAATGATCAGCTTATGATTTTCTGAAGCCTGTCTGAACAAACTGCGGAAGATATGTGGTATGAAACGTGGTTGATATATCTAAATTTCTCATTATAAAATTGTTGTACTAATAATATTTTGGAGGGGAGCCTTTTGTCATAGTCTATTACTAGACTTTTAATAAAAATATTAAGACATATTTCTAGATGTTTTTACTTGCTTTCAGGCATCTGGTCTAGTAAATGTGTCTTTTTCTATTTACAGATGATTTTGTGCATTATATAAGCTACATTTAATTAACTGAATGAGACAGAATAAAACAACATTCTATTAACAGTATTAAAATAATAAATATTAGATATACAGACTAGAGTACACATGTGTTCTGGAGTGTAACTACTATACTAATACCAGCCACCAAGTGGAAAAGTTGAAGAGTAGGTGGCTGTGTGTGTGTGTGTGTGTGTGTTTGGTCGATACAACGTTGACCTCTGAATCACTCCTTTATTTGAAATGCTCTTTTCTAGGTGATGTGCATGCTCTTATCCTACACGCACATGCGGTCAGCTTACACTGCTTCCCTAAGCATATCCAATCAGATCTGCTTTCTTATGTCCCAGCCTATAAAAGCTGAGACGATTCCATTAGCATTAAACATTAATGAGGTGAGAATCAGATCAAAGAAACATTAAGCTGCTGTTTTAGTGCGTGTCTGATGAAGTGCACTTGTGTGCGTGTGTGTATGTGCGTGTGTGTGTGTCTGTGTATGTGTGAGTATATACATGGGCAGAATGTTTTCGCTGTGTGTTACACTTCTTTATATTAACATGTGTGTGACAGCTATAGAATGAAACTCCACAGGTGTCTGCGGTAATCGTGTTTGTAAGCAGGCTGCTGCTTACAAACAAGAAGCTTCTGACACATTCCCTTCTTGCGGAGGTGCAAAGAAAGATGTAGAAGGACGGATGGGTGGCGTAGTAAGGAGCACTAATACTTTTTGTATCAGTCAAGGTTGAACATGTGATGCTATATTCTTGCCAGTATAGTTATGCACAATATTACTACTGGCTAGGAATCGCCCCCCTCAAAACACCATGTAACTCAATTGCACTGGCAACTCACCATGCTTGGAGGAGAAGACTATTTTGTTACATCAGTTTACAGAATCCTGCACTGACTAGCATCAAGATAAGAGATGGGGGGAAATGGAGGGCCATACGGTTGCATATGGTTACAGGGAAAACGTTTAGCTAATACAGGGCCTTAAAATTATTTGTATCCTTTAAACAAAAGTAGTTGCTTAATGAACCATCTACTGGTAAATGTATTGCTTTTTTTTTTTTACATCACCCCAAAGGACCCTTTCAACGCTTTTATTTTTTTTATAGAATAGGTGTATCCATTTGTTTGGTATTGTGTCTCTAAATCAAGTTTTTTTTTTAAACTGGAGGAAAAGGCCCTGTTCCTGCCTGAAATTAACATCTGTCTGATCTGATCATAAGTGGACAGTGAGGCATAAAGCTGTTTACACCTGGCATTGCACCTGGAGTCTTTAGTGACCATGATCAGATCCTGTGAGTTTGTATGGGTGGGCTATTCTATCACATGGGCTGACGACGCAATTAATGAAGGGGAGAGAGGACGAAGAATTTAACATCTGCTGTCACACAATATAGTGGACCTTCTTTGCTTCAGTACACTATGTATAAGTAACACTATGTATCATATGCTTCCCTGGCAACCTCAAGGTGGTTTGAGGAATCGGATCACAAGGCTTCTCTGAAATGCATTAGACTCCTTTCACACTTGCACTTAGCACTGACTACTTGTGACTGGATGACATAAGACACATGTAAACAGAACTCAATGCACTTCTGCACAATCATTATCTAATTTCAGCAAAGACAAACTCAGTGTGTTCAACAGTTATGAGTACTCTTGGTGAAGATATGCAAAAAGACTGTGAAGTAAGGTTTCTCTACATTTACATAATGGCCAGACACCCTTTTCAAGACTCTTATCACCCTTATCCAGAATTGAATCAAGTAACAGGTGTAGGGGAATGTAGCATTAGGAGTCTTGACCAAGGACTTTAATTTACGTGTTTGCCAGGCTAGGAATTGAATCCCAGCTTGCTACATGGATGGCCGGAGTGTTATCCACTATGCTGCTCATCTAGCTACACCGGCTTCCACCTCTTCCAGCATTATAAGAGAAGACTCAGTACTATTAGCATAACATATTTTATAAGGGCTTGTTTAATTGTTACATACCTATGATGTTCTGTACATTACTGCTGTCAAAAATGCAGTAGCACTTTTTAAAATTGTATTTAAAATTTTATTCATACTTGAACTTCTATATTCAACTAACTACATCTATAAAATAGTCATTCTGAATATTTTAGTATGTGTTGTTTGAGGTTGTGTTACTATACAGATATTTTTCCATTTTTATTTAATCAAATGATTAGATATTTTTCAGTACAGCACATTTTGAGTCAACTTTGCCAATGGTGCCAAACTTCTGGAAGCCACTGTATGATAAGATAAGCTGATCAGAGGCCAAAGTGGCTATTTTGCCAAAAGGAGGATTCAGACTCCTGCAGTCATCCATAATTCACAAGATCACAGGCATACGTGACCAGCTAGTGTCCAGTTTCATTTTTATTACTGCCAGAGGAGAGGCCTTGCTCCTGTCTGATGACTGTCATAAAAGTCATGAGAAATGGTCATTAAAAAAGATCCCAGGATGTTTGGACACTACATGAGTGAAATGATACTGATCTTAAAATATCAACCAACTTTAAAAAACCTTGGAAATGGAACTGCACCAGCTGAAATTGCCAAAATGTTCTCCATGAAATCATTTGACAATTTCTTCGCTGCTTTAACTAAACCTTTTGATCATTGTCACATACAATTTTTTGTGATTTTCTGTATCATCTTCTGTATCATCAATTTGCCCAAATTATCAACAATATAAATGATTCTACTCCTTTAATAAGAAATCTTTATCCTTATAACTAAGTAGCAAAATTAGCTACTCCTTAAAAGTTTGATCAATTCTATCCAACTTTAGCTTAAAAAAATTCCACAAATTGTTCCTTGAGCAGAGCCACAGACGAACCACTTTGGGAAAGTAATTGGGGAGTGTGGAAAAACTTTTAAAGGTTGAAAGAGTCTTCACACAAGGTAGAGGTTCTATATTAATTTAAAGCTTCTTCCTGGAACCTTTACATCAAAGACCTCCAACCATGTTTTTGGAGATCTACCTTCCTGCAGAGTCTTTTTATTAGCACAATCTGCTACAGAAGTTAAAGATAGGATCAAATATGTTACTTTGAATTTTGTAGAAAAAACTACAGTGAAAATTTCATTGATGAATAGGAAGGAACCTTTTTGGCCCTTTTATTTGTCAGAATACAACTAACGGACTATCATGCTCCTGAATATTCCATTCATGTCATGTTGATAAGCCAACAGTTACCTAATCATGTAGAGTTTTGGATCAAGCTAGAAGTTCACTGCTACCTCAACTGGTCAGAAGTTAAATGAGGGACGGCATCAAAGAAAAAATCCTCATGTACTGCTATACCCTCTTTTTGGGATTTGCTTCTAGTGGCAAGCTGCTAAAAAAGAATTGAACATAAACAGTTCTGCAAACTTCACAGCAGTCATATGCATCTAGTACCGGCTGTGTTTTAGGGATGTGTTGTATGTTGTGGGAGGGTAAATCAGCAAATTCCCTGAATAGGTATGCCTTGAGTGATTTGCTGTGAACATAACTCCTGTTGATTCTCTGCTGAATGTTTTGTTCCTTTGAAAAATAAATTAAATAACCTGGATTAAATAACATTTTCATTGTGATATTGTCTGTTTTTCCCAGTTAATTGTGATATTGTTGATGATATTCATAAAACCTCTGACTTTAACCATGAATCAAGCACAGCTACAGTATTATGCTTGAACTAACTATATGCTACTATGTAGTGGATAGGGTACTTGTCTCTGGACCAAGAGATCATGGGTTCAAATCCTACCTTCAACATACCACCACTGGGTTCCTGAGCAAGACCCTTAACCCCAAGTTGATCCAGGGAGTTGTCCCCTGTAGTTAGGGAATGGAAGTCGCTTTGGATAAAAGCATCTGGTAAATGACGCAAATCTACATTTATACAGTTATATTTTATATAGAAATTTAGCCAATTTTATATATATATATATAAAATGTATAACTGTCACATTTGCCATGGGGAAGAAGGAACAGGCACAGATTTCCATTCTTTCAAACTTTAACTTTTATTTACAAAACACCAAGGCGGCACGAGGACCAAAACACAAAGCAAAACATAGAACATGAAGACAGAGCAACTCTACACTTGAATGACAGCTTCCTAAATATGAATGACGAACAAAAGACGGGTGTACTCCAGACATAGAAGATGGTGGCTCGACCCAAGTATAGAAGACCGGGGTGGTTAAATACACACATGACACAGACAGGAACCAATCAGGACATACAATCACTTAACTTAAATCACAAACAGCTGTACTTAAAAACATGAAACCAGACACCGTGAACACACAGACTCAATTTCAAAACAAGAGTCCTACATAAAACAGACAAAGGCGGCCTCTAGTAACATACAACAGTGCATTGAAGAAGACAAAGGTAGGGCTACAAACCAACACAGGTGGTAGGACGATCAAGGGGTAATCATGGGGTAGGACAAGGGAGAAGACACAAAATGAAACAAACACAAAACCAAATGGGTAGCAGACATGAGGGAGTGAAATCAAGGGCGTGGCTAGGACTGGACATCAAAATAGCCACTGATCTAAAAAAAATATGTAAATAGCCAATAGCTTCAGATCTAATTATATCTTGTCATTCCAAGATTTCATGTCAACGTGACCCCACCCCCACCACACTGACATTAACAAATCAAAACTGCAACCCAAAATGCATCAAGATCCTAAAGTGGGTCTGGGTGAACCAGGAATCCATGACAGTAGATTTCTGCCAAAGCTGAAACTGATGAATAACAAAACTGAAGATGAAACCTGAATGTATTTATTTTACAACCAGATATGACTAGACATTTAATAAATAAGGGCCTCTATTCCCTGTCCATTTAGAATTCCGTAGTGGAAAATAGTCAAAACGTTATGGATATAAAGCCTCATGAAAAGAAAAGAGCAACATAGAGAGTAAATGGCTCTATAGCCAGTAGACAGGATATTGCATGTAGCCTCAGCTTTACATGTATCTGAGAACTGAAGGTTTAATGCAAAGTCAAATATAGTCCATAAGCAGGCAAACATAAGCAGTACCTTGGCACAGCCTTCCTGCAATTTCAGCTGTTACAAAGTCACACAAGGTAAAATGGGATCTATAAAGTTGCGAGTCACGCTCTAAAGTGGCTCCTCTGCCAGAAGGTGGATTCCAAGTGACGGACAGGTCTGATGGTCATCCATAATTCACAGGATCACAGGCATATATGAGTAACTAGAGTTCTGTTTCATTTTTCTAACAGCCGGAGGTGAGGCTTTCTTGCCTGAATGAAGACTGCCAAAGGAGGCCATGAGGAATCAGAGCATGAAGCAGGTCTCAAGATCTTTTGACATTTGATGTTGGAGGTCACCTTATAATAACAAAAAGAGGGTCACAACCCCTAGAAAGGGGCTCCATGGTCAATATGGAGTAGGCTTCCCTACTGACTTGGAAACTAGGAGGTATTTGGTTTAAAGTGAGACACTAAAAGTAAACAGGTTTGTTTCTCAGGCATTTTACACACTGTGCGATCCTTGGTCGGCACGACAACAGCTGTCTTTGATCCCCTTGTTCACAGTTGTTTCACGATTGTCATCTTTCATCTGCAGCAGCCCAAAATTGCACAATGTAGACTGGACATTAAACAATAGCTGCCACAGGGAAAGGTAATACTTTAGAAATACTATGTATGAGTGTATTGGAACACAATTGGAACTCCAAAAATGCTTTTCTTATACAGATTACTGGAATCTGTCACGTCTGCTCCATCTCAGTCATGCCCCCAACTCAAGTGCCTAGCTAACCCAGCTGTGAGTACTGAGCCTCCTTAGCTCTCAAGCAGGGTTGCTACGTACCTGACGACATGTCCACGTGTCTTGAGTTAAGTTTAAGTGAAGCTTGTTAGTGAGTTAATTGTCTGTGGCGCGTGATTGATTGTGTGTGTGTGTGTGTGTGTGTGTGTGTATGTGTGTGTGTGTGTATGTGTATGTGTATGTGTGTGTGTGTTTAAAAGCTCAGCCGATCCGGCAGATTAGTGTGTGGTCACTTAGCTCTACCATCCTGCGCTGATGCAGGTTTGTAGAACTTGCTGAAATACTTGAATTAATGCCTGTGTCTTTTTAGAAGGTTCCAGAACTCCTGCATGGAAAAGACTTCCCAGCCTGTGAACAAGCACACTCTCCCGGTGGCAGGGGGAGAGCCTGCTCACCAAAGCCTTTTGACAAGAGGCTGAACTCTTTGCTGTAGACACGCTACTGGTGTAGTGACTGGAAACCTTCTCTCTGTGTCTCCGACCTCCCAATCTCTTACAGGCGTAACTGTGGTTAGCCACCTTCCTACAGGTGAGTTCGAGTTCCCTAAGGAGTGAAGGACCTCCGGGAACTGTATAGTGTGAAGCTTGTTTCTGTTTGGAGCGCCATGAGCTCAGAAGTGTGTCTTTGTGTTCATTAAACTCCTTTATACTTTAAAGGAGTGGAGTTTCCTCCACCTGCTGTTTTGTTTTCTAGAAAGTAATCAGTTAAAACGGTTGTATTACAAAATATAGCCTAAATTCAACAACTAAAATGTATTGAGAAGTCTTTTTTAATATATTTCAGAATACACTGCAAATAAGTGTAAAATTACAAAATGTGTATTTTTAAATAAACTTTATCCTGCTCTTTGAACAGTTTTTCACCCACTGGAGATGGTAAATTGCCCCTTGGTGTGAATGTGTTTGTGAATCAGCTCAGATAATAGATAGATGGATGCATTTATTGCTGGCTGAATCCAATTTATTGATCTGTTACTGGAAATACAATAGGAAATGACTTGCATCACAGTACCAATCTCTTTTAACCCAGCTGGACTGCTGTGGGTGCCCACTGCACACCATATGCACAGCTCATATGTGCTCCAGTGGGCAGCCACAGCAATCCAGCTGTTCATTGTTCATAATCAGAATCAAAACTTGGAGGGATTAACTTATGCTACAAATGCACAGACACAAAAACAATATAAAATATATCGTATGTCAAAATATTTACTAAGTCCAAATAAAACAGAAATGCTCTATAGATAAAATACTACAGATAAATAAAATTACTGCTGAAGTTTACTAGGTAACACAAATGTTCTCTATACTGAGTCTGTTATTGCACATTCTAAGCAGTGATATTGCACATAATACTATTGCATAATTAGAGACATAAATGACAAGCAGTGACCTAAGTAGTGATACTGCACATACACAATTGTACGTAATAATTAGCACCCAACAAAAAATGTCACATCTGGGTATCAGTAGGTGATTGCACAGGTTACTGTGTGGATGTGTGACAGGGGGAGGAGTTACAGAGTCTAAAGTTAGAGTTACAGAAGTCATAGTCAGTGTTGCTACATTAAGTAAAATATTTTAAGAATTGGCCTCAAAACTGTATTAACCAGTGAGAAACACATATGTGTCAGAATGTGGATAACATTAATAATGAAACAGATATATGGACAGTGAAAAATGGCATAGCATGGTTATGCCAAGATTTGTGGCTTAACATTCAGAAAATGCATTACATTGTTGGCAAATTGTCATTTCTGCTTGCCATATCTTATCTGCACTCTGCAGTCTGGCCAGATGAAGTTTGAGCAATCCAGCCAGGCACAGTCATCCAATGAACAAGGCTATTAAGGATATGAAGAGAGCTATTAAGAGTATTCTGGGTGTGTGTATTTAAATCACTCAGTATAAGGTGTTAACATAAATTTGAAGAATAATACATTGGTTGAAACTGGGCTCAATTTCAGAACTCAGATTAAAGACCAAATGGTGCAAATGTAACCATGGCTTCACTGAAGTGCAGTAAATCAAATGCAGAGACAATATACTTTAAAATTGGACATAACAAATTAGGTACTGTTGTGTAGGTGCTAGGAATGACCATACAGTAGAAGTTTAATGTGCAGGTTTGAATAAAACAAGAATAATTGAGTGCCATGAGCCAAATCCTCTTGGGAAAACTAACCTTTTTCAAGTTCTTTTCATGCTAAGACAGGATTTACAGCTACATCAGAAAACAGCAATTGATGAAAAGCAAGAAATCCAGAGCTGGGTCTCTAGACAGATTAAATATGGATTCCCTTATGAGCACATGGCCACTTTATTAGAAACATCTACATTGTGTGTACACTTAGAGAAGGATTTCAGACCACAGAGCCTCTTTTAGCTGGAGAGTATTGATTCAAAAACGAATTACTTATTCTTTATCTTATAATACATTAATATAAGCAGCTATTTAAATTACTAAAAGCAGTTACTGAACTTGTTTTAGCTCCTTGTCTCTGTGTGGGTTTCTGCTGGGTTCTCCGTTTTCCTCCCACAGCCCTAAAACAAGCATGTCAGCTGAACTGGACATGCTAAATTTCCTCCTTTCGCCCTATGAGTGTTGTTGGCATAGGCTCCAGCAACCCCCTCTGGATATAGTATTAAATTTAAATTCAATTAATCACTAACTTCAATTTACTGGGAACATGAATAAAAATGACATTTAAGAACCTCTTTCTGCAGGCCTCCTAGTGCAGACAGGACAAAAGTGTACAAGAAAAAACACAAGTGGACAAGACAACACTTAGCTACTGTCAACACAATAGCTATAGTCTGGATACAGTATTTTGACAGGTACTGTATTCTAACAGCTATTATGTCCATGCTCAGAGGCCGTTAGAAGCTGCCCATTCTGCTGGTAGAGTGGAAACTGAATCCTTGGATATTGCTTGTTTATGAATTGCAAATCATTTTAATATTACATGTTTTCACATTTCAAAATTTAAAAAATAATATTCAAATTTAGGGCTGAACTGAGTAACCTCTACTGTAACTGGGGGTTAAAGTAATCTGCTAGAAAAAAAACTGCAGACATCTATGGTGCCACATAGGTTTCAGTTTGTTTTAACTATTTAATCTTCGGTCTTTTGTATACAGAAATGCTGTATATTGACAGATCTGCCATATAAGCACAGCGCGCACACACACACACACATGCATGTACAAAGTCTAATGATGCTGTTCCTCTGAGCACTTCCTGATGTATGCTCCCCCTGTACTAATATATTCAGTGTTTCTTAGTGCATAATGCATGCAATAATATACAGAAGAATCAATACAATCTGACCATGAAGATGAACTGCACACATCTGTCACACAGGCTCTCACACATGCACATCTCTTTCTTTCTCTGACCTTGGGCCCTCTAATGTATCCATGTCTCTCTGAAATCTAAGTATGCACTCCCTTCCTTGCAGAATCTGTATAGAAAGGCAATGTGTCTTTGTATCACATTCATATCGTTGTTCCATTTACCTTAAAAAAACGTAAAGGAATGAGCCTCTCAAGGCGCTGCTTCATTTACATTTACGGCATTTATCAGACGCTTTTATCCAAAGCGACTTCCATTACCTAACTACAGGGGACAGTCTCCCTGGAGCAACTTGGGGTTAAGGGTCTTGCTCAGGAACCCAGTGGTGGTGTGCTGGAGGTAGGATTCAAACCCATGACCTATTGGTCCAGAGGCAAGTATCCTACCACTAGGCCACCACCGCTTCAGTGTAAAATACAATAAAATATAATGTGAATGTTTAATTCATTATTTTGTTTGTTAATAATAATAAGGAATAAATAGAAATGGATTATTATTATTATTATTATTATTATTATTATTATTATTATTATTATTATTATTATTAATATCCTTATACAATAATACAGAATGAATGGATGTGTACAGTCATATGTGTACAGTCATATACAGCCAAACATAAGTTATTCTGTTGCCTGGCAACAATAAACTAGCATGAACAAACATGAGAATTGCTTATTGAACATTGCTGTGTCCTTTTGTGCTTTAGCTTATAATGTTTTTGCTTCACGTCATAAACAACAGCACCCCACCTCTCAGATCAAATCTTGTGGCAGAGCTATTGCACTTGTAGTCATTTTTAGTCCATATAATGTCAGCTGCGCTCTATTTCTGGCTTTATGGTATTTTTTGACAGCTTTTAACTGCACACTGAAATTTGGTTAGCAAGATCGCACAAGATATTGGGTGATAAGTGCTTGAACACAAGAAGGATGAGAAAAGTCAATTAACTGAGAACAAATACACACGCACACACACACACACACAAACACATTCAGATGTTTGTATTCCTATATTTGAAGGGACATACCACTGACTTGTGTTTGTCAGTAGCACTACATCTACAAACCACACGTTTCCAGCAAAATGTCCCCATTTCTACAGATTTTTCAGATTCTTCAGATGTTCCTATAGTTTTGAGGACATTTGGTAAATACATACATGTGCACACAATCACACTCACAAAACAATAGTGCAGTAAACCCCCGAAATTTGCAGGAGTTGCGTTCCAAGAGAACCTGCGAATTGTGAAAAAACGCAAATTTGTAATGTGGTAAAAAATACCTATTTTTATAGTGTTTTATATGCCCCCAAATATGCGCCCAAGACACTTTAATTACATTTTAAACTCAGCTTAATACAATACATTACCATGTAAAGGTAAACCCGTATCCATACTGTAGAGTGTACAATGAATTGCTGTCTCCTGCAGTGCCATAATGTAAAAGATCGATGTTACCCCTATATATACAGTGTACTGTAATAAATGCAAGCGCGTTTTCTTTGCTATAAGCCGGGTACATACAGTAATAATTTTCATGTACAGTAATAAAAATTTAGGGCTTTCAGAAGAACAAAACAAAAAACATGAAACACTTGAGACAGGTCCACATAGGAAACTGTTCTGATGTGAGAATGTTGGGCGGCATTTGCCAGAGATGCGTCACAGGTGCAGCAGCCAATCAGTAGCAAGGAGAAATTAATAATGCTCTCAAATTTCTTTGTGTTCTCTCGACAGTACCAAAAAATGTGTAGTTCTATTTTATACAGAAATGTAGCTGAATTAACGTTAATATTTATTTTACAAAATCAGTAAATTATATTTTTCTTAATAATTGAGCACTAAAATGTGTGAAAAAATATATATGAAAAAAGCGAATAAAATGCGTGGGATATCTGCGGTTTCTGTGAAGTTGCGGGAATTTGCGTGAACAATTATTTGTTAGGTTCTAAGAAAAAAAAATCAATGAGTGTGTATGGGTGTGTGGAACAGAGTGGATCTGTTTTTAAACAAACCACTTATTGTCCACTTTATTTGACCTACCTAATCTGTTGTTCAAACTTGCAGATGATACGTTTTTGGTAATAGCTCATTTGCTAGACACTACTCTTTTTTTTCTCTTTTTGATCTTGAAATGATATAAAAACAAACACATGCATATACTTATCCACTGAATTGCTAGACATCTAATTCTTTGCAGTGCTTTAGAAGAATGATAGAAAAATGGTAAAATAAGAATATTTGTGCAGTCCATTAAAATCACTCTCAGTACTCAAAGGGAGTGCTGTCCAAGGCCAGAAGATGCTGTATAGATCCACGGGCGGGATAATGATCTTTTTAGAGCTGTTGAATGTGAGCAAGGGAATACTGATGATCCTTCATCTTTACCATTTGGTAGGCCACAGGACAAAAAAAGGTGTCAAATATTTAACACAAAAAAACTCCATTATTAGACTGTTGATTTAGGTGTGTGTGTCTCAAGGCAGAAGGGAGTGACGCTCAGGCTGAAGCTCGCTAGCACTCAAGAACTGTGCTTTCCCATTTACACGCATTCTAAGCATATTTCAAAGCAGCCACATTTTCTTCATGTTGCAAAGTTATTTTACAAAATAATCATTACACTAAGCTCAAACACATTTATTTATTCAGTCTAGTGACTCAGTTTAGAATGTGTGTGTGTTTTACAGTGTTCACTCACAATCCACTTTATTAGACACATCACTGGCAGACCACCTTCATATACACATAAACTAGAACTACACAAAGCTGTTTATGAGCCAAGTTGTGTTTCTTAAGCGCTCGTTCATGCTTCATCTGGAGTAGTGCACAGTGGCTTACAACTGATAAAAACCTTGTGCTGCACTGTTGACATGGCACTCACACCCTATACACAGTGCAAGAAACACTTTCTTTGGTAAAAGTTACACTTCTGAATTATATTTGCACCTCTCAGTTTCAAGGAATGTGAACATTTGAAAACATTTTCTCTTTAAACAAAACCATCCACACATCTGCACATGCTATGGGATTACTTGTTTCAGTGAAACACAAACGAAAAGTAAATGTACAATATTAAAATATAGTTTTGTTATTGTCAGAGATAAGGGCAGCTTCTAAAAGTTGACATATTGTTGTTCACCTTCTTTTAGACCTAACTGTTTGTATTATATATTATATTGTAGGGTTTGGGTGGTGGCGGCCTAGTGGGTAGGACACTTGCCTCTGGACCAAGAGGTCATGGGTTCAAATCCTACGTTCAGCACACTGCCACTGGGTCCCTGAGCAAGACCCTTAACCCCAAGTTGCTCCAGGGAGACTGTCCCCTGTAGTTAGGGAATGGAAG
>JBBJLS010004274.1:0-16418 GCA_037577275.1 Bryconaethiops microstoma
CACACACACACACACACACACACACACACACACACACACACACACACACACACACACACACACACACACAAATAATGCCAATGAGGGGAGTGAGGGGGGAAAAAAGTGTACTAGTCATGTTTTTTTGTTTGCTTGTTGTTGTTTTTTTAATTGTATAGATATACAGAGACCAATTTGTTAGACTAAGAGATTTCAGACTCAATAAAAAAGAAAGACTGACGTGAGAGGAACAAAGAGATTCGCAATATGTCACAATACATCCTATCACAAATCTTTTGCAAACCCAGATATTATACAAAGGGTCCACTAGTGATTCCCACCTTAATGACAACCATACAAAACTATTAACAAGCAGTTACAAAGACACATTACTGGACTTAAGGGTGGGCAATATGTTGTCAGCTTTTGAAGTATAGCAGTTTTAATAGAAAAAATTTTAATAGAGGTATAATTTTCATACTGAACTTCATACCAATATGCCACAAATAAGCGTAGTAAGCTCAGAAGCAAAGTAATTGCAGACACATCACAAATGCTTCGCTTTGTTGTGTTACTACTGACAGTAGCTGAGAGAGTCGCACTGTCAAAAAGCTGTATGAAATGAGTGTGAAAATTAGACATGCAGAGCAAACAGAGGGAGAATGGTGGTGATGAAGAATTTGAGCCAAGGAGAGGAGCAGCGTCTAAAAAGACTGCTCTGAGCAAAAGAACGTACTGTAAATTTGCCACGCTGCTGTTCTAGGCAGTTGTGGAGACACCAACAGCCTGTTTTATAACCTCAAAACAAATGTGTCTGAATGTCAAGACATCTTCCGATTGCAGTCATCGGAGGAGGGGTCGTTAAAAAGGTCAGACACATGACCTGAAATATAGATTTTCACTAGACTCCGCATACAACATTAAAAGAAAACGCTGGATCAAAGTACCTGCATTTCAGTTGTGCATGGACCTCATAAACTCTAATGATGATGTAGCTTATGCACAGTGTAGTAGAAGTAGTAGCTTACTTTGGCTTGTCTTTAATCAATGTTTGTAAATTATTTTACAAACAGACGGACAGAAATGACTGATTTATCTATTTTTTTGTTCAGTTGTGTTTTTGCTGTTTTTTCCCCCAATAAATAATATGTAACAACTGAAGCATATGGTTATTTGTAATAAAACAAGCATTAAACTAGAAAAATTTGTTAATAGGTTTCAATTTAGAAAAAAATGTTACTGTTCTGTTAGTCTGTCCATTCAGTGACCCTGACAGTATTTTCAAATAATACTCAAAGTGTAACATTTTAGGCACACTGCCCACCCTTGTGATGAAGTGGTGTCTTTGACAGCAAAAGACAAGAAGAAATGTCACCTTCCCAAAAATGGTGTGCTTGTTATTCAGTTCATCGGCCCGCCCCAGCGTGAAGAAAAACTGACTTCCATTATCATGCGGTCCTGCATTGGCCATGGCCACCAAACCTCTCCTGATGAAGCGTAGTCTGGAGTGAAACTCATCCTGCATCACAAGAACAAAACATCACTAAAATATGAACCATGCAAAAGACAACAGAACACCACTGCAGCAACACGACTGTGGCACAGATACTCAAGTCATGCAGATGAGAGCATAAAGTTTTACCCTGAAAGGACGGCCATAGATGGACTCCCCACCAGCTCCAGTTCCAGTGGGATCACCGCCCTGAATAATGAATTCCGGCACCACACGATGGAATATTGTACCATCGTAGTAACCTGCCACGAATGTCAATTTTATTTTAGCAAGGTAGGTAAGATTCTACCATATCTTTTGTTACACTTTCTTGACACAACATATTCAACTATTCTAACCTTCACATAAAACTCAAATTAACAAAGCATTACAATCCCATTCAACAGAATTAGTTTGTAATGGTCACAGTGCAGTTCTACCTTCCATGCACAGCTGGACAAAGTTTCTGCAGGCTTTGGGAGCTTCTTTGGACCACAGTTCTACATCAATATCACCTGCAGAGGTCTTAATTAAAACCTTTGAGAAGAATGAGGACACAGAAGTGATTTAGGAGGACACTGTTAAAGCTGAATGACTTCAGCGTTTAGCTACACTATATGGACAAAGGTATTGGGACGTACGGCCATTACACCAACAGGGACTTTAATGACATTAAAATATATAGACTTTAATATGGAGTTGGTCTCCCCCTTTACAGTTATAGCAGCTTCCACTCCTTTTGTATGGCTTAACACAAGATTTTGGAGAGTTTCTGTGGGAATTTGCACCCATTGATTCTGTAGAACAAATGAGGTCAGGCACTGATGTTGGACGAGAAGGCCTGGCTCACAATCTCCGTTCCTGTTCATCCCAAAGGTGTTGAACGGGGTTGAGATCAGGGCTCTGTGTGGGTCAGTCACGTTATTACACATCAGACTTTTCAACCAAGTTTTTATGGACCTTGCTTTGTGCACTGGGACACAGTCATGCTGGAATAGAAAAGGTTCTTCCCCAAACTGTGTCCACAAAGTTGGAAGCATGCCGTGGTCCAGAATGTCTTGGTATGGTGCAGCATTAAGATTGCCCCTCACTGGAAGTAAGGGGCCTAGTACAAAAAACAGCAGTGTCCCAATACTTTTGTTCATGTAGTGTACTTGTCTTAACTGCTGGATACATCATTTAACGTATCAGTAAGAAACACACGCTCAAACCAGTGCTATGTGGAAGAAAATACTAATTATATGTAGAATTAAGTAATTTAAAATATATAAAAGTGTAATTTAGCAATGAGACTTTATTTAGTTAACTAGTTGACTGACTACCCACCTTGCCATTTGTAGGGGGCTCTTGGATGTAAATGTTGCTCATGTTTGGAAGAGTATTACTGCGATATTTCCCTCAAAGTAAGCACACTAATGCACACGACACAGCTACTTCAAAAGGACAGGCAGAAGCAAACACATGAACTGTTTGTTGTTATTTTGGAGTAATAAACCCCGCCAGCTTAGGATGCTTCTTCTTTTACAGCTCTAATGCTACTTGGAGAGTGTGAGGCGTTTTGCTGCCCCCTACATCACAGAGGCTGAGTTTTAAGTGCAGGAAATACCAAGTGTTTATAATAATTTCAGTGCTCAGTGAAACAAAACAACGTTCCTAAAGGGGCATAGAGCAACACAAAGAACAAAAACAGAAACAACACAAGACTACATTAGTCTTTATTATTATGTGTAATAGTTTTTTATATACAACAGTCTAATCATGTGGAATATGAATAATTATGTGCATCAACAACTTCAAAGCACATTTTATGTTCATTAATAAACTACTTCAGCAGTAATTTTATTTGTATTTACTACAGAGTATTTCCTGGAGAGATTTAATTTTATTTTGTTTATATAAAATTTTATATTGTTCTCGTCTTAAGCAAGCAGTTTCGTCCAGGATAAAGTTTCCTGATTCTGATTAAACCCAAAACAAAAGAGCTGCAGTACAATCATTCGTTTACAGGACAAAACAAAATACTGTGAAGTATCAGTAACAGCATCAGAAGTGATTGAGCACAATATTATGGGATACAGTTTTATAGCAATGGAGTTCTTAGAGTGTGCAAAGATATGCGGAGAGTGAGGCAAACAATAAATAATTAAGCAAAAAATATCATCAATTGCAGCAATAAGATTAGAAATAACATACAGTATATAAATAAATACAGGGAATTTACAATGAGTGGAGAGTTATCTTTGTTTATGCAGAACAATTTAGTGTGTTTATGCCGTGTGTTCTATCAATCTGTCTGTCTGTTTCTAGGATATATATATATATATAGGATTATACACCCATGCGTTCAGCCAAACACTTCCAATAACTAAACTTTCTGCTGAGCTCTCTTTTCTCTCGCCGGAGGAACGACGGAGGACTGTTTTCCTCCGGACTCTTTTAGGAGACGGACCAAACAATCACAGCGGTCGGAGAGCTTTTTTTTATGTTGTTTGTGTTCAGTCGTATAGGATTTTACTCACAAAACCTCTTTACATTGGTTAAATGGCTCTTCCAGGTCTGTATCAATTATAAAACTAACTTATCTTATATATTCACTCATCAGAGGTCTCAGAAACTCGAAGGCTAGAGAATTTTCTAGAAAGCCCAGCTCTGTAGATCCGAGGGAGCTCTTCACTTTCACGTTTATAACTGATTATAACCGTTAAATAGTGTATTTTCAGCTCACGAATGATTGTAAATATAATATAAATACATTATATGAACAAATGTATTGGACACACCTGTTTTTCAGGTTTTGGGCTAGATCCCTTACTTCAAGTAAAGGGCAATCCTAATGCTTCAGCATACCAAGACGTTTTGGACAAATATAAATATATTGTTATATAGTATGTAAAATATAATAATAAATACGTGGAATGTAAAACAGTTTGACAGCCATAAAATAGTATTTGTTAGTTTACTCTGCACCAGCAAGGTATTTTTTCACCAACAAGGTGATCCAAAGTAAAATGTAAAGAAATGAAGGGTGCCTGAAGACTTTTGTACATGGCTGTAATTTAATGCAGTAGCTATCAAAGTCAGTCCTAGGATCACCTAGGCACATTTTTCTGTTTCTCTGACCGAAGCATATTTCAATTTATTTGTGGACTTGGCATGTTTGATGTGTTTTACACCCATGACAGAAACCTGAATATACTAGCTTTTGCTACAGAAGTGTAACTTTTTGCTTGGTTAAGTGTAATCAAGGGCCTTAGATGAAGGAAAGTATGAAAATATACATAATATGGGGTCCTAAAGAGTGGAATTAAGAGCCCCTCCTTTAATGAGTGATATACAAGGGCTGTCATTACCCGTTATTCAGTTATTATACACTCCACTTTTTCTTCCAACAGGTGTAAATAAAGATAACATTCGTGCTGGATGCAAAAGATGTGGCTATCGTAAGTATTGGACATGAGAACACAAGAGGACTGATCTTTCAAACATCATCAGTCAGGTGTAATTCTCCTTTAGAGCCATTAAATTAAATCTTTTCTTTCTACTTCTTCACCAGCGGGTCACCTTACATTTGAGTGTCGCAACTTTGTGCGAGTGGACCCGAGGAAGGATATTGTTCTGGATGTGAGCAGCACAAGCAGTGAAGAGAGCGAAGAAGAACAACAGGAAGCTGTCAGTAAGGAGAAGATCTTTGGGAGCAGCCATGCCAAAGGTTTGGGTGTCATTTGATTTTAAATTTGAATCAGTTTTATTTCAGATAATATGGTTATGATATGTTTAATATTCCCTTGACTCTGACTGCATTGGGTTATAACAATGTTTTTGCATAATTCATATAAGTATTTGCATAAATCACATATGACACTGTTATTTATGGACAATGACTAAGAAGGTAATTACTTTTGGGCCCCTAAAATGTGGGGACTGTCTAAAAAGGAGTTGTAAGGCCCATCTGCACCTACATACCCAGATATTGCATTCCTTTAAAATCCAATGACTAAAAAGACAGAAATGTGTGTGGGGTTGAATAATAAAAATATTTTAATTTTTATAATTAGATAAACCCAGCAATACAATGTTAAAATCACGCATCAAAATCACCTTAAAGTACCTCAAGAAACAAGAGATTGTTTTAAAAGTCATCACCAGGTGGTGTTAAGCCCTCATCACTTGGGGATTCAATAATAAAATGTCCCCAAACCTTTCCATTGAGTTGTTACATGCAGTGAATTTTCTGGTAATGGGCTAAAAATGTAGCTATGTAAACAATATTCAACATTTAGAAACAGATTAAACTGCTTATGAATGTCAACTGCAAAAACGACAGCCTGTCCAAGTTGTTTCTTCACCTTTTGATGGCTGGGAGAGGCTCTAGCACCCCTCGTGACCTGGGTTAGGATAAGCATCTGAAGTCTAAAGGTCTCCTGATATTCAGCCTTTGCTACTGAGTCCTTCTCGAATTCCCAGTTCTGTGCACAGTAAGAGCAGCCAGTTTGTCCAGACAAACTGAGTTTAATTTGAGTTTGATGTTTGCTCCACGTTTAGGTTCTCGTGATGATTTGAAACAGGAGAAACGGAGAAAGAGAAGTAAAGAAAGGTCCCATCGGAAAGCAAAAAAGAGGTATACTTGATATAATTTGTAAAACAAGCCTGTATATACTACATGTGCACAAATGGTTGTTTCAAGCACCTACAAAGAAGTAATCCTTTTAAGAGCAGTGTCATTTTACAAATGGGCTTCCTTCTTATTCTCAAGTTTTTGTTTTATGAGAATGGCAGAGTTGCCTGAGTCAAGGCCTGAGTCCTCCAGTTTGCATGATAAATTTGATGATAAATTTCCATTTTACAACCACGTTTTCTGTGCTCGTCCTTTGCCATTGTGGTGCTTTACATGGATCACAACTCCAGTCCTGGAGGGCCAGTGTCCTCCAAAGTTGAGTGATTTCCCTTCTCAAGCACACTGATTCAACTCGCCTGTTGATGCCAGGTTTGGTGAGTGTTTAGAGAGTGAGGTGGACACTGACCTTCCTGGACCAGAGTTGGAATTCCTGGTATAATTATCAGATATTTAAAAAAAGCCAGAAAACTTCAATAATAATAATAAAAAACCCAACTTGACCAATGTAGTGAATATAGCCACTTTCATCATTCCAACTTTAAAGTGAGGCCCTTTAACACACACAAGTGAAACGGCCAACATGAGAAAAGCTTGACTGATTGTGTTGATTTCATATTGCAAATTAGCATTTGGCTCTTTTATAATAGGATACCATTTACCAGCCACTTACATTGTTGATGCTGAAGTTTTATTTGAGTGTAAACTCTGGCATCAACACCATTTGCACCACACAACTAAGATTGTTCTAGAACTGTTCAAAAGAGATAATACAGCATGTGGAAGATTTTGATGTAGCTAGACTTTTACTTCTACTTAGATGTTATTGAGGGCAGAGCCGTATATGAGGCACAGCATCACTTGTAATGGTTGAAAAAAGAGAACCTTTTACTTTAAGTGGTATGCTGGAGTGTCCTTGAACGCTTCGGCCATTTAACACTTGTATCTTTAAAAAAAAGTGGTTTGAGTTGGTTTAACTTTTTAAAGTATTTGTGTTCTACATTTGATTACTTTGATATTTTATTTCTATTTCATATGTGATAAAGCACTTAACTGAAGGGGCACAATGTGTTTAAAATTTAATGACCAGTGAACCACGACAAATGACCAGAAATGACTTACATTTCTCCTGTAATAGTTTCTTTTTGGTAATGAGATTTTGCCTGAAAGCAGTTGGGTGGGTGATATTAATCATTATAATGGTATTCACATTGTGTCACAACCTACTTATCTGAGTGTATTGTGACTATATAGTAAAAAATGTTGATCGACTTTGTGTTTCTTTACAAAGACAGTTTCATTAATCATGTTAATTGGATTTAGTGCAGCACAGTTTGTGGAATGTTGAATTTTGGCTCAGTGTTTGATAGTAGTTTCGTGCTGTTACTGTTCAAAACTTATTCATGTTTATTCACATTTCCTTTACTCAGGTCTCATTCATCTAGTGATGATGAGGAGGAGGAGGAGGAGGAGAGCAGGAAAAAGAAAAAGCATAAAAGCCATAAGAAGAAAGGCAAAAAGGAAAAGAAAGAGAAGGAGAAACGACGTATGAAGAAGCGCAAGAAGAAACACGCACAGTCCTCGTCCAACAGCTCCAGCGAATCAACCTACACAGACTGAAAAAAGATATTCTGATGATTTGGACTACACTTCCAGTAAAGCATCTCTCATGAAGTGTAAAGTTTTAGAAGCATTGCAACAAGTATGCAATCATTACTCATAAAACTATCTGGTCTAAAGGATGCAAACTGTCTGTTACTGTCTGAGCAGTGTTTTGTTTCCCTTCTGAAATAGGTAGCGGTGTTCTATCAATGACTTTCTTGTATCAGTGATGGTTGAAATATTCTATTCTGTGTTCACTCTATTTTTCGAGATATTGTATGATTTTTGTACAGAAATAAAAAACCAGTTACTTTTATACACTGTTTTGTTTTGTTATAACAAAAGTTTATTAGCGTAGTCTGGTTGTTGATTTAATATAGTTACAAAATAAGTTATATTTAGACATATTGGTCAAATTTTCTTGAGAGCAGCTCTATAAATCAGCAACTGAAACTGTACAATATGATTTTCTCTTATGCATCTTACATAATAGTTACAGAAGTATCATCTTGTTCTGTTTTGATTGACTGACTAGAATGTTCTAAACAATCCTAATATCCATATTTTAGTACAGGGTTGTAGATTACTTGTCAAATTGAACTTTGTCAACTCAACAATATACAATAAACCATATGCAGAGATGAAATAGCAAAGCTCAGGGTCCACAGGGTACAGCACACATAGTGCAAACAAAAACAAGATTGTGCCAAGACAATATAAGTAAGTATGTAATATTCTAGTTAAACTGCCATAAGGCATAGTAAATGATAACCAAACATGTCCTGAGTGTGTGGGCAGCATTGTGCAATATATTTTGGCTGGAAAATTGCATAATGATGCCCACACACTCAGGACATGTTTGGTCATTATTTAGTATGTATTTGAGTATTATGGCAGTTAAAATATGTAAAATATATGAAGACAGGAAACTGGACCTGAGGATCAGCATGAACATATTACTGATTACATACTTCTACTTACAGAAACAATAAAGGTTCTTATTGCAACCATGACAAAGTCCAGTGTGCACTGAGAGGTGACTTCCAGTCTGTGCAAATCAGTCCTTTGGATAAAGTGGCTGTACATGAGTATAATAGGTGAAATGGCGGGTTGAGGCAGCATGTTGCTGAGGAGCCTGACGGCCTGGGGGTAAAAACTGTCCCACAACCTGGCAGTTCTGGCTCTGTTGCTGCATCTCCTCTTGGATGGCAGAAGTGTGAAAAGTCCGCCTGAGGCATACTCCACAATGCTGCTGCAGACCTTGTGACGTGAAATTTTTTCTCTGCATTTAACCCATTCACTAAGTGAAGCAGTGGGCAGCCAGCAACGCAGCACCCGGGGAGCCGTGTGTGGGGACAGTACCTTGCTCAAGGGCACCTCAGGGGTGCCACTAGCAGATCTGGGATTCGATCCCACAACCTTCTGATTACAAGGGCAACTCCCCACGAGGCCACCAGCTGCCCTGTAGTTATAAACCTCTGGCCGTGATTTCATGGTAGACAAATAATCCTTGCCGTGTTCAACAAGGTAACTTTAAAAGTTAGGGTTTTTTTTGTATTACTTCCTTGAATCCCAATTAACATTTCAATAACTGTGCCATAAACACATCACAGATTCTTGTGAGGACTTTAAATTAGCTTAAAAAATAAATATCAAACAGGTCACAGTTGTCACAAAAATGACCAGTTAACACAGGGAACTACATTTTCCATTACTTGTTTTCCCCTTTGTTCCCACAGATATACAGTACTGTGCAAACATCATGAGCCACCCATAATTCTCTTCATATTTTATTTCCAAAGAGCAAGACTTTCATGGACTTTTTCATGAAAAGCTTCCAGAAGGACTTTCAAATTTTGTGCTTCCCATATGTCCCAAATTATTTGTCTTTTGTTTGAGAGGCCAACCATGACCTACATATGAATCATTCAAGCTTAACCAAGTATATCTAACTTAAGTCCTGAACCAGTGAAGAAACAGATGCAGATGATTTCAGATGGTCAGGCGGTGATCAGTATACTGGTGGTGCTGAATGCTGAGTGGTTAGAACATTTTGATCTAAGCACCTTGTATCTTTAGGCACTTTGCAGCCTGCCAAAGTAAAACATTTGTTCTTATTTTTTAGTTGAAACAACTCAATAAGCCAAAGATAAGCATACTGACCAGCAAAAAATGGTAGTTTTGCACCAACAAGGTGATTTAAAAAGAAAAAATAAAGAAATTAGACTTTTGCACAGCACTGCACATAATGTATTTGTTACATGCTCAACCTCCAGCCCTCCTCTATAGAGTCTCTCTGCTGCTTGGTGAGGAAGGCTAGCTAGCGGCTTGACTTGCGTTTCCCAGTGTTGCCCATCCTGGCAAAGCAAAACAAACCAAGGGTCAAATCTGTGCTCTATAACTGAAATGAATTACTACGAAATATACTTTTAGCTTTCAAAAGACATACGAAGGTGATAGCAATTTGAGATCAAAACGACTGTGAAGTTTGCTAGTCTGAGATGCAGAATAAAACAAAGCAGTTTTTTAACTAACATGAAGAAATGGAAAATTTGGGAATTTAAATCTTGGTGGTTTCCAGCCTATGGAGGCAAAACTGAATCCGCTCACCTCACTTGTCCTCTCAAAATAAATAAGCAATGACAAACTATGGTCATCGACAAAACAGTTCTTGAAGTGAATGTCTGACTTAAAACAAGCAGTTCAAAACAACCAGTTTGTCAAAACAATCAAACTTCCCTTAACTAACTACAGGAAACAAATCTATTTTTCTAAAATTCGACTCGCTACGGTGTGTTCAATTTGGTCCACGACACTTTCTGAAATCCTAAAGCTCAAATTTGAGTCGAAGGCTGAGTCGTTGGTCTTTTTTTTCATCAAGTCCCTGCCTATAAATTAAAAATAAATAAATAAATAAATAAATAAATAAATAAGCTCCTGATCTAATCATTATCATCTGTCATTCCCTCGTCAACAAACACAAGCCTTGAGTGTTTCAAGATCCTACTGAAGTCTCTGTCTAGCCCCATGTTGAGTATCTGTCACAGATTAAACTACGGTACTGCTTCAGTCACATAAATTACAAGTGCATGAAATCCTTATCCAAATTTTTAAATTAAAAAAAAAAGAATTGCAAATATAAAATATAGAAGGGATTTTAAAAAAAGAAGTGCAAATATAAAATGTTGAAGGGTCATGATTGCGAAGCTTTTGACCCAGAAAGATGCATCTATCATTTACATTTACGGCATTTATCAGACGCTTTTATCCAAAGCGACTTCCATTCCTTAACTACAGGGGACAGTCTCCCTGGAGCAACTTGGGGTTAAGGTTCTTGCTCAGGAACCCAGTGGTGGTATACTGGAGGTAGGATTCAAACCCATGACCTCTTGGTCCAGAGGCAAGTATTCTACCACTAGGCCACCATCACCCATCAATCATCTTCTGGGAATCCTGGGTGTGCACCAGCTTGAAGGGCAAGGCCAACTGTGGATCGGAGGGGTTGCGCTCCACAGGAAACTGGCTTATCTATTGTAAAGCTTATCTATTGTAATTCAGTAGCTGTGTTGCTGATGACGTGCCTGTTATTTGATGTTTGATATTTTTAATACAGTATTTGCTTATTCGCTGGTTTTTGTGATGTTTTTTTATAAAATGTTCAGTCAGAACAGCCAATAAGTACAAGCTGTTTATTTTCAGTGTCAGAAAAAAGGAAACACATATAAGCAAAAAAACACACACACAAGTGCTGAGGCCCGCCAGCAGTCCAGCACTGTGAAAGAACAGGAAGATTTAACATGATTAATGCTTAAAGTTCAGTTCAGTGCTATATATATATATATATATACTACAAATTATTGGCTGAATTGTAGATTAATATTGTTCTGATGACAGCTTTGCACATTTTTGGCATTTTTTCAAACAGATTCATGAGGTATCGACCTGGAATGGTATTTAATTAACAGATGTGCTTCATCAAGAGTTCATTAGTGCCTTCTGAATGTGTTTGGGACCATAAGTTGTGACGGTCGGGTTGGTACACAGTTAGTAATCCTATTTGACTACGGTTCTACTCCACATTATGGCAAGAACCACTTTACTAAGTAAAAAAACAACAGTCCATCATTACCTTATTACAAAACATATTCTAGTTTGTTTAACTGTTTTTTTTTGTTTGCTGCATAATTCCATGTGTTCCTTCATCATTTTGTTTGTTTTCAATATTAATCTACAATGTAGAAAATAATAAAAACAAAGAAAAAACACTGAATGAGAAGGTGTGTCCAAACTTTTGACTGGTAGTGTATATATATAGAGAGAGATTATTTAAGAAAGAGATTATTTAAATCCATTATGAAGTTTGGATTTATTAATTTTTAATTTGGACACTCGTTTTGGATCAAAAGTACACTTCAAAATAACTTTAAGGGTTATAGGTGTTTCTACCAATTCTCGTATTTACTCAAAATATTAAACCATGCTTATACAGCTGCCGTGTAAATACTGGCCAAAAAAACAAGAAAGGCTAGATTCCTATTTATATTCGTGTTCATATTCTGACCAACAGGTATTTCACAATGCAGGAGCTTTAAAATACAAAGTTTACTCCCTTGTCAAAATAATGTTTTACATAACTTGCTTTTATGACATCACAATGCATCTACATGTTATCCAGTCTACAGGAGTTTAACCCTGCCCTTTTTTAGATTAAGTTATAAGGTAATTTACATATATTAGCAAACTAAAAAACTTGTTTGGTTCCAAGGAATAAAGAGAGCCTGCATGTATGTATACAAATTTGGCACATTAAACGCACAAAGATATGTAAAATACAAGAAAATATAGGAATTAGGCTCTTTACAACTCACATGTGGTTCCTCTATGGCCTTTGTGTTTTTAAGAGCTTGCCTTCTGTAGGACAGACCTTAAGCTCTCTGGCTATCTGAGTAATCTTGCTTTATGAAATGTCCTCCTGCTTACCTCAGGGTCCACATGTAGGCGTGTTTGTAAGGGTAGTAGTTTCCAGGTTCACTGCAGCAGTACTTCATGCCCTCAAACCCACAGCAGTACTCCAACTCAGGACTTGCTGGATCTTGGGGGCACATAAAACTCTCCACAAAACTGCCCCCCTCTTTAAAATAGCCTTCACATGTGTGGAGATCAGCCATCGCAGCTGGTTTTGTGGAGCAGTCTGAATGGAGCGCCGAATGAGAAATGGTCTGTCTCTCCACTCCGTGATTAGTTTTTCTCTTCTTTTCTGTTTGCTGCCCTTTCTTTTTCACTGGAGGCATGAGTGCTGTGCCATCAGCGCTAAGTGCTCTTTCTGGTCTGAAGGATGATCTTATAACATGGTTGTGCAGACAGCATCCTCGGTATTGGGCCGTTTGTGCGTTATTTCAGTGCTGTCAACAAACACCAATAGTCTGCAAGGTAGAGTACACTTCACAATCACTCAGGACTCTTGGAGGGTCTCACCAAAGCCCATCATTAAAGGTGGGCTTTGGGGAGCCATGCAGACCCAATTAGATTGACAGGTTGATGCAAAAATAGTAATTTAACCTATCCATGCTCCATCCATGAATTGTTCACTTTATAACTTACTGTTGCTAGGCTTTCTGAATCCCATTCAACCTAAAGAGAGACCTGAAAAGAGACTAATCAGTTTTTAGTAAAAATACATGAACTAATGCTATGTTTCTAGTTTAAAATTCAACACTACACATGATGATCAAAATTAGAAAAGTTGGAAGTGCCATTAGCCTTCATCCAATGGTAGCTCACTTAATGATCAATAATCCTAATAACATGGATTTTCATTTAAGTTATTCTGATTTGCTATACATGATTGAATGATTTTTCTTTACTGTAGTGGGCTGGCACCTCAGCCAGGGTGGGTCCCTGCTTCGCACCCTGACAGATGTTGACGATTTTGCAATTGACTATACTTCTAACTTTGAAGCTTTCGTGTTTTATTTCAGACCAAGAGTGCAGCAGTATTACTTTAATGGGGAGTTGGATGTGGACTGAGAGGACTGAGAAAAGCTCTGGTGAAGTATTTTAACATAAACTATTTTGGCTATTTGGGTGACTATTGACTTCTAGTGCTTGTTAGAAATGCTCCAGGTCTAAACCAAAGAAACAAACTTCACCAAACATGTCTTGGCTAATTGTCTACACCTGGGTTAAGCGAAAAATTGTGCAACTGTGTAAGTTTTTACCAAGCCGTTCCTTTAAGTGACCCGCTACTTATGCACTTCTTTTTGCTGCACTTACTGTATTTATTACACTTACTGTAGTTTCTGTACTCATCACACTTGCTTTATTTACTGTACTTACGGCACAGACAGCATTTACTGTACTGAATGTATCTGTTGTACTAATTGCGCTTAGTATATTTACTGTACTTTCTGTGTTTAGTGTACATACTGTATTTACTGCACTTCCTGTACTATTACCGAACTACTTTCACCTCTGCTTCATAATTTCACTGAAATAACTATACTTTCACCTGAGAATGGACTGCTCATTTGTCTACAGCTGTTCTAACCTCATTAATGCCCATAGCTGAAATGGAAAATGGAAATTAAGATGATCACTTATCATATTAAACAAAGTCACATGGAACTATACTGGCAGTAACATTTAGGTTTGATGAAAGTGGATTTAAAAAGCAATCACACTACACTTGAAAGAAGTAATAATACGATTATGCACGTACAGAGAGATATTTCTGATCATTATAACAATATGCAGGGTAATAAATAATCACACTCACCATAAAAAAGATTTATCTGGCTGGGTGGGAGGGTAATAAAAAGAAATGGGTGTGGGTGAGAAATGATGATGTTGAAAGACTTAAGAACCTCTTGACGTGACTTTTGTTTATTTAGGGTAACTAAGTTGTAAACATTATGACACACCATCCTCAAAGCAGCTATAAAAGACCCTTCACTGTGTTGGTGGACACAACTTTTGATACTTGAAGGTCAGCACTGGAATAAGGAGACTCTTCAACCAGGTAAAAAATTCTGCATTGTCCACACAAATGAATACCAAAAATATTTCTGTTTCTCTTTTTTTTCTGTGTAGAGCCATTTTCATATTTAACAACAGCTGAGGATCTGAAATAGTGTTTTACAGCAATCATACCCTTTTATTAAGACTTTTTATTTTCATTTTATTCTAATTTACTTTGATCTATTTAATACCTATGTATTATCATTTGTTCACTATGGATCTCCCTCTCTATCATTTAGTTTAATTCTACTTTGTTGAATTATTCATTTTCATAACTTTAATTTTTTTTTTTGCAAAGGGTTTGATGAAATCTCATTTATTTATTACTTTAAATGATTACATATACTATTAATGCTAAGATTAATTTGATTATTAATGCAATTATAAATAATATACATACAGTCATGTGGTAAAAGCAGTTTTGTCGATAATTTATATAAGTTCATATCCTATACAGAGAACTAATGTTTGTGCATTTTAATACACAATTAATGTTTTTTGCTTTAAAACACTTGGGAAACTGTAAAACAGAAGTGTAGGCTGTGCAAAATGTAGGAAATAAAAGTTTTATGTTTTTGTTCTTTTTTCCAATATATCAAACTCAGCAAATAAGTACAAATCGTGCACTGAATTGTGTTTGGTGTTGTGTATAGAGGATGTGCTCTTTTCTCTTGGAAACTCAATGAAACATCTCATTTGACAAGGGGTGTTCAAAATTTTACACATGACTGAAAAATATGTAAACCTCTGAGAGCATGAAAGAACGTTTTTCTGAAAGTTTACCCTTGCTGTACGTTTAATACACAGACGACCATGGAGGTGACCACCCAGCCTGGACCCTATGCACGTTCGGAATTCCAGACAGGACTGTGTGAATTCTGTGATGACTGCGGCACATGTAAGCTCCTAGAAATAACCGAGCTCCGACTGACATCAATATGAGACTTTGACTTCTTAAATTCAGCTCCAGAGAAAGAGTCTACCTCTAATCTCAGCCCAAGATCTTAAAATGCTTTCATTTCTCTCAATACACTGATCTTCATTTGTCTCAGACAATCAAATCTTGAGATAAACCATAAGATCCAAAAGAAAACGTTGGTTGGCTTATAAATGACCCTGTACAACATCTGAAATTTGTTTAGAGATCCATAAGGTTGTTAAAGAGGAGAAAACTGAGAAGCTGATGAGAACCCCAAAAGAACTTTTGTTTTAAGCTGATTATTTTTTTTGCTCCTTATTTCTCCTAAAGGGGGTGGGGGAATAAGTCAGACTTCAGGAATCTGAGGATAAGAAGATGATTTGAATCTGATGAGACAAAAAAATAATTTATGATGTGGTGTGCTGGGAACATCCCACTGTTTCACATCATTCCAAGCAATCCTTGAATGTTAATGGCTTTAACAATGTGGTCTCTGACAGGCATGTACGGATACTTCTGCTTGCCCTGCCTGGGCTGCACTATTGCCAGTGATATGGGTGAATGCTGCTTATGTGGAATAGGCATGCCAATACGCGCTGTGTACCGAACTAGATACAACATTGAGGTAAGTTAGAAGACCACTCGCACACACTATATGTACAGTATCACATGGACAAACAACATGCGGAAAGCACATTTTACACGGGCAATTTAATGGCTAAAATACGGAATGAAATTTTCATCACTGAGAGCTTTCGTTGCCATATGAAAAAAATAGACCGATGCCTGGACACAAA
>JBBJLS010004284.1:0-16417 GCA_037577275.1 Bryconaethiops microstoma
CTTTTTAGAAAAAAGAAATCTTGATACTTTTTTACTGCTTTCTTGTTTGTTTGCATTTATTCTAATATTCAGCTGTGCTGATATAAATGACTTCAAACAATTTGCACAGGTGTGTAAGACTTTTGCACAGTACTGTATGTTTTCATGTTTTTATTCACAATGCAGGTGGAAAAAGTATGTGAAACCCTAGGCTAATGACATCTTCAAGAGTTAATTGGAGTCAGGAGTCCAACCTGGAGTCCAATCAATGAGATGAGATTGGAGGTGTTGGTTAAAGCTGCCCTGCCCTATAAAAAACACACACCAGTTTTTGAGTTTGCTTTTCTCAAGAAGCATTGCCTGATTTGAATGATGCCTCGCACAAAAGATCCTCTCAGAAGACCTATGATTAAGAATTGTTGACTTGCATAAAGCTGGAAAGGGTTATAAAATTATCTCCAAAAGCCTTGATGTTCATCAGTCCACAGTAAGACATTGTCTATAGCTACATAATAGACAGAATGGAGTTCATGGGAGCACACCACGGAGGAAGCCACTGCTGTCCAAAAAAAACATTGCTGCACGTTTGAAGTTTGCAAAAGGGCACCTGGATGTTCCACAGCACTACTGGCAAAATATTATGTGGACAGATGAAACCAAAGCTGAATTATTTGGAAGAACCACACAACACTATGTGTGGAGAAAAAGAGGCACAGCACACCAACATCAAAACTTCATCCCAACTGTGAAGTATGGTGGAAGGGGCATAATGGTTTGGAGCTGCTTTGCTGTCAGGGCCTGGACAGATTGCTATAATCAAAGGAAAAATGAATTCCCAAGTTTATCAAGAAATTTAGCAGGAGGCCATCTGTCCACCAACTGAAGCTCAACAGAAGATGGGTGATGCAACAGGACAATCACCCAAAGCATACAAGTAAATCAACAGAATGGCTTCAACAGAAGAAAATACGCCTTCTGGAGTGGCCCAGTCAGAGTCCTGACCTCAACCCAACTGAGATGCGGTGGCATGACCTCAAGAAAGCGATTAACGCCAGACAGCCCAAGAATATTGCTGAACTGAAACAGTTCTGTAAAGAGGAATGGTCAAGAATTACTCCTGATCATTGTGCAGGTCTGATCTGCAACTACAGGAAACGTTTGGTTGAGGTTATTGCTGCCTAAGGAGGGTCAACCAGTTATTAAATCCAAGGGTTCACATACTTTTTCCACCTGCACTGTGAATGTTTACATGTTGTTTTCAATAAAAACATGAAAACATAATTATTTGTGTGGTATTAGTTTAAGCAGACTGTGTGTGTCTATTGTTGTTAAGATCAGATCACATTTTATGACCAATTTGTGCAGAAATCCATATAATTCCAAAGGGTTCACATACTTTTTCTTGCAACTGTATATATCTGATACCACAGAGGTAAAGTACCATGCAGTTGAGGCTAAAAAACAAAATGTAGCTACATGGAACTGTTTATGGACGTTAGTCTGAACCAGAGTTAACACAAGAGGCTTTTACATGCTTTTTTCTGTTTGTATGACACACTGGTCAGCATTGTAAGAAAACAGACACAAAAACACAGTAGACACAGGCACCCAAAAACTATGATTAGCCTTTGTTGGGGGTCACGTGAGCACAATGTCAAAAAATAAATTGACCTGGTATAATTATGTTCTCAAACTCAAGGTACTAAAGATGTACACCCTTGATGGTACCACCTGAGTGACAGCATTTGTACTCAAATAAGTATAATTTAGGATTTTGCTCTCTTAGAGCATCAGACAAACATGGTGAAAAACCTATGGTAGATCTGTCTAAAGAACCCAGAGGAGAAATTCAACAAGACAGCCACATATACAGCAAGGTCAATCTGTTTAGGAAATCTAATGTATCCTTACACAAAATACCACATATTTAAAAAGCAGCCAGTACAAAGTGAGGCATGCAAAACCTCAAAACATTAATCAATGTAGTCTTTTAAACTTGGTGCAACATGCAGAGTTTAGTTTTACTAGCCATTATTAAAACATGTAAAAAGAATGAGGTTTATGAGGTGTGTATTCCTATCCTGGCCTGCACTTGTGCAGTTTTGTGGTTTTCTGATTTTGTTCTTTGTCTTGCATTATGGTCTTGTAGGAACATTGTTTCATTTCACTATGTGTATGGCTGACAAACAACATTTCTCCTAAAACCAACAATACAGTTCTCTTAAAAACAATGATTAACGGGTTCTGCATATTACCACTGTGCACAATATAGTCAGGAACACAAATATACAATAGCTCAAAAACAGGACGCTTATGCCCGGTAGGCATCCATTAGATACTTACCATAAAGACCTTGACATCCTTCCTTGCTCGTATCTCCTCCAGTAAGGCCACAGGTTTACCTTTGGGAACAGGGATGGTTCCCAGGATGGTGCAGGCCGAGCTGTCCAAGGCATGTCTCACAGCGCTGATAAACGTTTGGCTGAAAAGTTCCATCTTTCCAATCTCATCTATGACAAATACATTCCTACTTCCCTTTCCCATCTGCAAAGAGGAATGCAAGACTAACATACAGTACTTTAAACTATCCATTGAAAAGTAGAACCATATCTACAAGTTAATACCTTAACAAATACCAATAATTCTAATACCTTAGACTTTAGTATATTCCTACAGCCTGCTTTTGTCATTTTAGAAGAGAAGTAAGCCAAAAAGACAGGAATATCACATCAGTTGTCTGCACTATAAAACGTTAAACTGCACATGTATGGGGAATAAAGTGGATATACAGTATACACTTCTAAAGTTTCCTTTCATTTCGACTGGTCATTTTACTGAAGTAACTATATTCAGTAGTGTGTGACTAGGCTACTCTACCCACCTCTGCATGACACACGATAAATTCATTGATCATTCACACATGGTTAATTTACGTGCTTTCATATAGCTAGATTGCGTTTTATCGCGTGTTTTAGAAGTGTTCCCTACAGTTTTATAGGCAGTATCATAGTGTTCAGGCAGACAGAAGTCAGCACGTGTGTTGAGATATTTGCTGAAGCTGTCTATGTAGGTTTACTTACACTTTGGAAAATGGGCAGAACTAGATTCTCAAAAGAGGAAAGATGCACAACATATTGTCCGACTCTATATTCACACCTCCCAGGCGGGACTTCATTTCTGGTATTAGAAAAAAGGTCGTTAGACATGTTACGTCGCGTGAAATATGGGTCATATATGGAGAGAAAATTTAAGTAGGATACCCCAATCTGGACAGGGGACATCTGTCGCCCGTTAAGGTAACTACATCGAAGCCAACCCTTCTCCCCTGCTGTCTCAGCTCCTCTGTGTAAAAGCCATCGACGTTCACACCGGCAGAAACCATGGTTTCACAAACCTTACGCACAAGCGTGGTTTTACCCACCCCTGAAAAAGGACATCGACAATTAGACTGATTGCTTTGGGCTAACTGTACTCATACAGAAAAATCTAACACATGCTGGAACTGATTTATATTACTTTTCTTACATGCACTCACTAATGTACGCCGTATCATGTTTTCCAGAAGATGACGTTAACTGGCTGCACCATTCAGTGATGCAACCGCTAAAACATGCTCGCCAACACTTTCATAACCGGTCGAAAAATATTGACCTTGTACTATTTACTACATCGATTAGTAGCGGTACCTGGAGAGCCTGTTAAGAAGACGTTCTTCAGCATGCTCACCGTGCTTCAACTTCCTGGAAGGGTTCAACGCATGCGCACAATAAGCCCACACATAAGAGGCTCATGAAAGGGCAGAACACCAGACTAATTATATAAGACAGAACACTGGATGTTATGATGAATTAACAGACTATATGTTCTCTATAGACAAGAAACAAATATAACAAATGTTAGCTGCATAAGTTAAATATTTGTTATATAATCAAGAACAGAAGACAACAAATTCAACACTAGGAATGGGACTGCAAGAGTACATTCTTATAATGTATTATTGTAACATACTGTAAAGCACAGACAAAACAATCATGCAAACAAAAATAGTATGTTGTGCAGTACATACAAAATATATATTTTGTCTAAAATCGTTGTAATGCAATTTACAAAAGCATGTGGTCAAACTAACACATTCATGAATAGGTAACAGAAACCACACCTTTGAACAACAGTCAGTCCGCAAAAAAATCATCAAGAGTACAATTTTTATTATGTCATCAATTTAACCAGCTCTACAGCATTACTTAATATAAATATAAAATATACAGTACTGTGCAAGTCTTGAAACTCCTCATTTCTTATATTTTGCTTTGAATCACCTTGTTGGTGCAAAAATACTATTTTCTGTCTGACAAACTGCCTTATGTTTGATATACTGAGTAGATTAAAGAACAAATGTTTTACTGTGACAGGGTGTAAAGTGCCTAAGCTACAAGGTGCGTAGATAAAGGTGTTCCAACCACTCAGCATTCAGCACCACCACTGAACACTGATCACCGGCCCGTCTTATGCACATTACTGTACATTAAGGATACCCAAACTGTTCAAGTTCAAGTTTATTTATATAGCACACTATCATACACAGAAGGTCATTCAATGTGCTTTACAGAAATGGAAAATAAAATAATTTATGCAACAAGCCATATTATCTATACAAAAGACATGGTATAGGTGAAGAATTATCATAGCCCAGAAGCATGCTGACCACCAGCTCTGAAATGGGTTGATATTTATTCTAAGACCCCAAAGAACCTAGTTTGTCTCTCTTCTCTTAAGGCCCTATAGAGGACCCTGACTCCAGCATACAGTCATCAGAGGGTTGAAACTTATAAACAGATCGTTCTCTGAATGGTACATTCTCCTTAGCGTGGCAAGTTTAAAAAATCCTGGACATGGAGTCCGTTGAACAACGACGTGATTCTGAGTTCCTCAACAAAATCACTGAACTTCTAGAAAAGCAACTCTTACTTTCATCCGATGATTTACTGAAAGCCAAGCTTTTAAGTTGAGTCTTGATAATGTGTGTCCACTTAACAGGACATTTTGGAGAGGTTTGAAGAGGAACATTATGAAGTTGGCTTCTATGAGAAGAGCTGTGCCAACTCATGTTGCCACCAGAAACTTGTGCACTTTGCAGTTCACATGGCTCTGGGCTGCTAAGTGGCTCAGGTGATCCATCAGTGAGAACCAGACGGGTGAAATCATCCAGGTACTCATCTGGCTCTGGATTATCATGACTGGAATGTGACCTGTAAGAAGGGCTGCAGGGCCTAACAGATTCATCCAAATCGCTGTTCTGGATAGCTGTTATATAATCTTAAATTAAGCCATACCTAAGCTAACGCCTTTCATTCTCACTTTTTTTGAACAACCAGGTCTTTTTTTTGGAGAAATTAAAGATGATGTGAAGCTTTAAGGAACAGGGGCACTTGATGATTACTATGTCTTTGTCCCGGACTGCGTGGCTGAATAGGTCTGTGAACTGGTGACGCAGCTCTTTCAAATTCTGTTTTTGACCACTTCCCTGAAGCAGGAGAAGGACAGCATTCTTGAGCAGAAATAAAGTTTACTGCATTAGAGTGAACTGGCAATGGCTGCAGCTGGCCATTAAGATGTAACAGTTCATTAAGAAGAGCACTTAGCAGAGGCAACTGCCTGTCAGAATCCATGAGGACTGAAGGCGTATTTTGAGTTTGCTGTTCCCTTGAATTAGATAGTAATATGTCCCCTTGAACGCCCCTTGGTCCCTTTGTTTGAAAAGCACTTTCAACTTTAAAAGAGTTTGCTGCGTGTCTGCCATGCTCCACGCTGAGTCTCTACTCAACACGGTTTTTAAAGACACGACAATAAAAGCTCGATCAACACCGAAGAAAAGGTCACAAAAGGCGCCGATTAATCCGGAAACTTTGCTATGCTATCTCCTAGCAACAGCGGCGCTGTCGCGGGTTCACACGCAAGGGTCGACGGGAATTGTAGTCCACAGTTTTGTAGGTTGACCCTGAAATGCCCTGATTCTACGTAATGCACCTACTTTCCTCTTCAGTATGATCACTGGTGTTACTGAATGTAAAATGCTGTGACTTTGCGTATTGTTTTTATTTCATTCTTTATTATGATCGTTGGCATTGTTTAATAGGTATTTAACAATATTATATATGCGGAAACGTAAAATACGTACAACTGTATTACATATGTGGCAGCAATTTAATTAATGCTTGAGTTAATGTAACAGCTCTCTTTAATATTATTTGTTTATTTTAGCCTTGTTAACGGTGTCAAATTGTTTCAATATCCTCTGCAGTCCTTGGTACATTCGTTATAAATAATGTTCCCATTCTAATTTAAACAGAATGTAAGAATGCATAATCTTTTCAGCAAACCATCGCGTGAAGTGTAGAAGGTGGAGCTACAGGACCGGCTCCGTTCTGGAGGTGGCATCAGTCGGATGGGTCGAACGGGGGTCGAACGGGGGGCGGCGTGTGTTCTCGGGTGAGGCGGCAGGACATTAAACGGATTTATAACGACCTTCATGTGCCACGTTCGCAAAGTGCGGCATTTTCTGTCTCTAATGTTGAAGGTAAGGCTGCTTCTTTGTTCACTAACCGGAATTCGCTTCAACTAGGGGCAGCATCTAGAGGCTCTCAGCTGTTAAAATGACCTTTTGTTGCTGTCGTTCCCTGAAACACAAAATTTCTCTGAACATAAGATGAAACAGTTACAAGCAAGGCAGCGCCGTTGTATAGCTGTCTTTTTCTCTGTCTCAAAGTGTAAGCTTTAACGCTTTTCACTTTGTGCACACTGAACAGTGTAGATCCTCCCTTTTGTTTTTCTTCGGGATGCTCTACCACGTACTAGCTGCTCTGTATTTATTTTGAGAAAGGAAACACACTGACACCGAGGCCAGCATTTAATCTGTGCGTTGTCCTCGGTGTTTTCGGCCCATGAACCATCGCACTTTTAATTGCGCGTTCTTTCAAGCCGTGGATTCAGCATCATATTTCACGTTGGATTTCATGAAGAGCACAAATAATCAATTACGTATATTCTGAACAGCATGCAAGAAAGTTTGCTTTTAATATTTGAATAGATTTACGGTACGATTTTTCAGCCGTCAGAATTCTCTCATGTAGCCTACTTATGAACAGGGAAACACTCCGTATGGTTTAGGAGTAACAATGTGCCCTCTTTGTAACGGACAGTGTGTTAGTCCGACCGCCACAAGATGGCTCTTTTCCACGCCTGTTGTAAAGGTTTTGGAATGCTTTTGAAGATTTTGTGTGGTTAGACCATGGCTACATGGCGGTCTGCTGCTCTTGTAACTAAACAGAAAAGATATGTGTTGGTTCCCATAGCTGAGACTGGTCAAGTGGCCTGCCTGCCTGCGCCCGGCAGCCTGGTCACATGGTCCTTTGGCCGTCCTCAGATTTTCATTTTAATCGCTGTAATGAAGGTTTGGTAAACTAACGAGCTGTGCTGTGTTTACACGAGATAGGTATGCTGTTCTGTGTATTGTGAATGTGTTGTGTTTTAATTCTCTAAAGGCAGGCTTATTGTAAATATTGAACATTTCCAGCAATTGATCTGTCATGAAGTGAAATGTTAATGACATTTGGCTGGGAAATGTCCTGCTTTCCTCTGACATTTAAGGATGGCTTCTGAACCCAGCCGCTATGGTCCACAGTATTACAATCACCATAATTCTTTGTGCAAGATATGGCTGTATTTCAGTTGGCTGGTTCTGGTCTGAAAAGAGGAGGAAACAAGACACTGTTTCTGAAGGGACATGGTTTCACATTGTCGCTGAGTTATTACTGTTATTTGGATCAACTTATAAAGGCCATTTCAGATGCCGCAAGTGTTCTCTCTTTCTGAAGACAGTGTAAAAAATGTGCCAGATATAAGACTGACAAGAAACAGTAGGGTTTTTTTCACCTGAAATCTAACCAGTCAGTTAGAATATTGATGACTGAGTTCTGTTCTCACTGTAACAATCTTAACCTACCCAAGTCGTTGTGCCCCTTGTATATTTATTTAACCTACTTAACCAAGTATCCTGCCTATAGAGAACTCTGTAGTGAAAAAAGACAACATAACTTTGTTAAAGCTGTTTTAATGGTGTTTTGTTCAAATATGTCCAGTTTGCTTACTAGAATGTCCAGCTGTTTCATTGTCTGTTGTGTTTAAACTTCCTCGTTGCTGCCCCATGGACCCCCTAATACAGTAAGTGAACAAGTTCTATTGCCTGTAGGCTTGTATCCCTTTCATTCACCCACTCTATAACATGGTTTGGAGAGAAGGATGTTTAGTTTACATGAGAAGTCTGGACAGGTTTTTGGACAATGAAAGGAAATGAACATTATTGCAGGGTATTCCTTAAAAAATAACATGCTGAGACTTGTGGCTAATAATTTAGCACTAAAGGAAAAACACTTTATATACAGTACGCTTGGAAGATGAATGTCACCTTGCGGTTTTGAACATTATTGGAATTTAGTTCTTTTTCCTCTGTTTGTGTAATTCTTCAGAATGTATGCACAGTCCACACTTTTGTATGTAGATGAGTATCTAGCTAATATTTTATTAGTGAGTGCAGAATGTACATATCTCAGTTTACATGCAGTATCATTGTTTGAAGAGTGGCATGATTTCCAAATCTCCTCCAATCTGAAGTACGAAGTGAGTAGAAGGTTTTCAAAGTCACTGGTCCAAACTAAGTCTTACCAAGTTAAAAAGCTTAAAAAAGTAAAGTTGACTGCTCATTGTTGCTATCCCGACATTGGATGCGATTATTAAAACATATTTTATATATAACAGGCAATGAAATTGATTAGAAGTGTCTGTTCCTTGTGTCTGTTCCTCCTACATGTCCTGAAAGTGATCCTGGACCTCTGCTTACATACTGGTTTCCATCATAATGGATGTGAATGCTGACTTTGTAATGAATGCAGTAACGAATGCTGACTTTCAGCATTCAGCTTGTAAGCTTTGTGAACTCTATTTCCAGATAAAGCAATACCTGCGGTTGTCTCTTTTTTTTTTTGGTACGTTGCCATCACAATCACTACCTGCCATCTGTGCTGGAGTTATTTGTGATGTGAGCCTGATGTACTGATGTTTGTCTCTCTGGATAAGAACGTCTGCTAAATGCTGTAAATTTAAATGAGCTGACAAAAACAGTTTGAATGCTTGTGGATATCAAAGTGCAAGTGATGTTATGTTGTAACTGTGGCTAACAACTTTCTGGAAATGTGCTAGCATGTTTCATGTTTTCATGATGGTGTGAGCAGTTTGAAAAAAGGGCACACGAACATAGAATCGGCTATTAGCCAGTTTGTCTATAAAAATTAGGATTGGCTTTAAAATGATCTGTGCATTCTTTCTTTTATTTTATTTTTTGTAGCTCGGTATGAAAATTTGAGCTGACATAATAAATTGCCTAATTAACATAACAAGCAAGGCCATCAGATATTGAGACTGCACAATATGTCTGTTTGTTGGCATTGTTACGTCATAGTATACAGCAATACACTTCTCAGATTATTCTGTAGATAACATTAGTACTTCTAAAACCCTGACCAACTACATTACAAAGTGAGCATAATTAGGCCTGCTTTAGTGCTGTGTGAATTGTTGAATAAAAAATTCTAGGCTTTGATGGCAGTTTTTTTAAAATGTGGTAGTACTGGTCCTTCGCAACTTGTCAGGTGAAAGAAAAAATATCAAGACATCTCAACATGATCAATTTTTCTATATCACTAACTACCATCATAAGTAGATAATGAGTAAGGCTAAGGCTGTTCTAGATTGTTGTTAATATTTTTTGAAGGGAACATTCTGAAATTTTATTTTCCTGATCATTTTTTGCACCAGTGGTAGTAGGTTTAGTTTGGGGTGAATTAAACTGGCTTTATGTCTTTACCTGTAATAAGCATATTGTCAGGCCTGGGGACAGTGACGGTTGTTTAAGTTTATATTTTGAGTTCTGTTATCTTTTATTTGATATCCTGAGCACACCGGGCGCGAGGTTCTTAATATGATTAGTCTCAGCTGCCGGTGTGCTCAGGAGTGATGATGCTTTGTATTTAAGTTCTGTTAAGGTGGACCTCGGGTGTCGGTCCACCGTCGGTCAAGCTAGATGTTGTTTGAGTTCTCCTTGTCCCTGTAGTTGAAGTCTGGCCTGCGTGCCTTTTGTCCTTGACCCTTTAAAAGAGGATTAAACATGAATGCCTGCCTACTTGTCTGCCCTCATTTGGGGAGATGGGGAAAACGTGACACATATATCTCTTTAAAAAATTATTCTATGTTGTATGTGTTTACAGACTTTAAACTGTGGTATTATTTTGCATTTATACTGCAAATTAAATTTCCTTGTTGGAGGACAATTAAAGTGTAATGTAATGTAGTTAAATTGAATACTAAGTAATATTTTCTGGTGACCAGACATTGACATCTACTTCTAAAACCAGATTTCAATTATTTCTGGATTAGACCCTAGGTTATATGCTAAAATAATAAGAAAATGAATGAATGGGATGCCTTGCTCATCATCTCAGTCACAACAGAAGTATTGTATTGTCCCCAAACAAATGATTGCTCTGAATAGTAGCATAATTAGCTGTTTTCTGTATATGTATTGGTGAAACAGCTGTCATTGTGCTTATACACAAGTACTGTAGATATTGTAGAATTCCTTTCCTAGTTTCTGATGGCTTCTTTGTGTAAGTTGTTTGAAATGATACAACTTACACAAAGAAGCCATTCTATTAAATTGCCTCTCAAGCTGTTTACTCATTTTAGACAGTGTCAGAAAGAAACCTAAGATGAGTTAACACATTTATAAATATTTTCTTATGTTTTAAAATGGGAAAATACAAAAATAGTTTTTATTTAATAAGGAACCAGGGTTATAGGAACCAGGGAGCCTATTTGTGGAATTGCTCAGATTTCCAAGTTGATGTATTTATAGCATTAACTAAGTTGACAGTGACACATTTCAGCAGCCTCACTTTACTGGCATGTCATTACTGGCATGCTGGTACGATTAAGAAATGTAGCTTTCCACAATTTTATTTCCTCGCGTTGTGCTTCTGGGAGAGTAAGCAGATCACCAACTGATTTTTAGAGACAGAATTTTGTCTCAAAAAATGTCTGATGGCCCCGTGTTGGTTTAAAGTTGTCTAACAGATTGCTTCTCTGGTCTGAGGGATCTGATCACCCTCTGTTGAGGGTTCCAGTGATGCACTTATTATCTAAAGTAGATACAAAACACTAGATACTGGGATTGATCAACATAAACTAAGATAAACATTTCAAGAAGAATACTTTTAAGAAGAATTTCTGTTTTTTTTTCAATGCATAACACATTTTGAATGTATCACACCCCTGGTAACTAGATCAGCTGGGTTGGCTCTAGGTTGAATTCTTCTAGATTCTTCTTTGACTTCTTCTCTCAGGAAATCTTCTTATATTTCCAGTTCATGTAATGGAGGATTATTCACTTTAATAGGGGAATCACTTACCAGTGCTGATCATTGCTGAAAATTAAATAAAAATCACTGAAGCATAGGAAAGAAAAACTAAAAAGTGACTAGTGGCCAAGAGAACAGCGTTTAGTGAAGCTACAACTGAGCTATGTTGTATGTGCTTGTGCTTGTTTCAGAGTTTCAGAGGAAGGAACAGTAATTCTCTGAACCAACTGTGTATGTCCTGCCATTCTTTCTTTTTTCTCCATGTTTGTAAATGTTTCTTTCATAATGTACAGAATGACCATACTCATTCAGCTACACTTTCCTTTATGCCTTTTTTTAATGACATGATTCTTACAATTACGCTAGACTTTTACTGTGTAGAGGTCATTCTATGTCAAATCAGAGGTTACTGCAATATTATCTAAGATTTTGTTCAAAAGGCTGTATTCATATTTTCATATTTTATATTTCATATTTTTATCAGCCCATGATACGCTTTCAATTTTTATAATCTGAAAAACGCCATAGGTTTGGCAAGCACTATTACCTTCCTGACAGGGACTGTTAATAGCCTTATCAAACTTTGTAGAATGGAAGATAAACATTTTTGGAAAAGATTTGTGAAAAAAGGGCAGGAATCATATTGAGGGTACTACAAACCCACATTTTTGGTCCAACATAATATGTACTATTTTTTTTTTCTTCAAATGCCATCTTTTTATACATTCTGTGGGAAAATGTGAGGTCTCTACCCCAAGTAGTCATGAAGATATAAATAAAACAAGACGTGATAGCAAATGTTTAGCATTTTCATAGGGCAGTGTGGGTTGCTAGTAAGAACATAAAAATGTAAACTGAAATTGTTTAATGTATTGTTAACAAGTGTACAAAGTGCTAATCCCCTTGTTTTTTCTTCTAGACAGACATATTTTAAAAGTTATTTTACCTATGGCAGATGAATGTCTGTTTAAGATTACTTTTTTTTTTCTTCTTTGTATCTCCAAGAATATGGAAATATTCTGTCATAGAAATTGTAAGAAATAAAGGATAAACATGGTTTCAGTATGTTCACTGGAATAGAGAATTTTTTGAGATAGGCACTGTTTTATGGCAAGATCCTGAATATTGAAACAAAGTGAAATATTTTGCTAAAGTGTTTGGTATGAAGAGGAATACATGGTATTCTAAATTACCCTTTCAAGCTCCAGTGGGTTAACAAATAAGAGGTTGGATGTGTTTTATTCATGTTATTTTGCGATGTGCATGCGAGAAAGCTATATATGCAATGTTCAGCTGCACTTATAAGCATGTTGAGTTCACAAGGGAAGACCTTGCTTTTTCGTTGTGCTTATTAGTGACACAAAAATGGTACGACTTTTTTTTGCTACGTGCTACATCGTTGTTACCCTTAGTGGTAGAGACCACATATATTGGCACAACATTAATTAAATATTGCATTTTAACACAATGATGATTGATGCAATATAGGTGCAAAATGGATTTATAATACCATCTATATCACGCTTATTCATGAATTTTTCACTTTTTTTCTAAATCTAGTGCCTTATCAGTATGCAGTACAAACATTTAATGGGTCAGTCATACTGAAAACATGTCTGTCTTCTGTCCTACAAAGCTTGGTGAGGCTAAGAATAAAACCAAGATTTCAGTGCCCATACATGGCTTCCCAGGCATTTTCAACATTGTAAAATATTTTTTTTGATTTTGGCTGATTTGACATGAAATTACACATACTCCAAGTTTATTTGGTATGTTCTAGAAGCCAAGTAAGGAAAAGCAAAAATAAGAGCAAGGATACAGCTGCTCTGTAAGTGAGAATAGAGATAAAGTTGGTCTGTAAGTGCGGGCAAGGCTGATCTGAAAATAAGGTGCATCCAGTGTCCATAGTGTTAATTCTTTCAGTGTTTTTTCTCCTCTCATCTGGCTTTCTACTGGGGCCATTGAAGTGTGTAGCAACTGATAAATGCGGAGGTTTTTTTAAAATTGGGAGGGAGGACAATGGCACAAAGAATCATGACATGACTGTCTAATGTGTTTAAAGAGATCTACCCATCCATGCAGTGCTAATAGAAACCCAGGGTAGTTTGGTTCCATTTCTGTGTTTACATTTACGGCATTTAGCAGATGCTTTTATCCAAAGCGACTTCCATTCCCTAACTACAGGGTACAGTCTGGAGCAACTTGGGGTCTTGCTCAGGAACCCAGTAGTGGTGTCCCAGTAGGATTCGAATCCACGACCTCTTGGTCCAGAGGCAAATATCCTACCACTAGGCCACCACAACCCCCTGTGTTTGTTTGTTTGTTTGTGTTTTTTTTGTTTTTTTTCCCAGCTTCTTTTGAAAAAACCCTCTTTTAACCAATAATGGCTGCGATCAAAGAGTGACAGTGGCCTTGTTCTTGTCAGTTATCTTCATGAGGATTTTTTTTCTTTCTGCACCCATTTCACTTGTAATCCTTTTTTTCTGAAAACATATTCTACATCAGCTCTGCTAGGTCTGTTTTTAATGCTTCCAAAATATTTTCCTAAAATGATCTATTCTGTGGGGGCATTCCATACCAACTTTTTGATTCTGTGTAGTATTAATATAGTTTTATGACAGCTGGAAATTATTTGGTCTTACAAAACTGAGTGCCACAGACCATGCCAAATATAGCTTTGGAGCTGAAGAACCCACATTTTAACATATTTTGACTGTATGATTTTTCAAGAAGGATTGTTTTAATTTCCCTTAAACTGTCTATGGGAAATAGCTATGTTTTACTCTGTGTACGTTTACAATTAGTGGTTGTACTTTATAGGCATATTTGTATTATGTTGACTTCAAGTCTTTCTGTCTCTGTGTCATACCTATCAAGTCTATTTTTCATTTCAATTGTTTGTTTTGTTGCACACAAGCTGATGGCATCCTTTTCGGTTGGTCTGGACAAAATATTTATTGGCTTCTTTTTATTGACCCAGTGTTTCATCTGCAGCTGATTTTTTTGTTTTTGTGAGGTTGAATGGAGGAAAGGTATATTCTGAGGCACCAAACAAGTGAGTTCAGAACTTTTAAAACATCTCTCTGACTTGTAGCAGACAGCGCTTCAAACAGGAAATAAGGGCATTAGGGATAAGGAAGTCTGTGTTTAAGGGCATAATGATCTGTATCTGAACATGTGTCTAACGCTCAAATTCAAAAAATTTAATTTGCTTGGTCTGAGCAAAGATAGTGTTTTGTTTTATCTTGTGTTTTAACATCATTATTACATTCCTAACCCACTAAGAACACATAAAAAAAACAAACAAAACAGTAACCAGGTTTCCATCCATGGAGTTTTTGCGAAAAAATATTTAGCGCTTCAAATTTTTTACTGATGTAGCTGATGCTAATTATTGATAAAATTTTGTAAATGTTGACATAATATTTTTCTGTTTAACTTTAACGCATGAATTCTATATCGATACTTCAGATATCGCAAAAACTACTTTGGAAACACTTTTTGTCAGAAAAAAGGGCTTTAACGCAAATAAATGTGTCACATGATACATTTTCATCACGTGCAATCAAAACGAGAAATATGGCGGAACGGTTTGCATAGTCTGATGAAGAGACTTATTATTTCCTCAGTTTAATTGAGGAAAACAACATTACTACTATTTTTGATGGAAAACGACAAAGGACTGCGACAAAATTTAAGGATCTGGAAAGAAAAATGGCTACACGAAACCGTGGCATATTCTTTGCAGCAAATGGAAGGTGCTGAAACAGCGTTACCTAGCAGAGAAGCGTGACCTTTCACGTAGTGGTTCTCAGGGAAAAATGAAGACTAAGTTTAAATTTTTCAGTGAAATGGATCGCATACTGGGTCAGGTGGCTTCGGTTTCCACAAATATCAACAGCTCTGGTAAGTTCTGTAATTTGCTTCACGTAGATTCACGGAGAGTTCTATTTAATGTTATTGTATTTGATGTGACTGATATGTACATTTTTTGAGCTCTAAAACGTTTAAAACGTTGGCGATTTAATATATATATAAAACCGCCTTTTAACAGTCTTTTTAAAATACACTTTGAGATGTGTACGAGCACTATCAAACAATAAAAAGTTCACTTAAAGACTCACAAATCAACTAGGCTACTTTTCATTGTGTTAAACAGAGTCCTGTGATCTTTTTGAAGGGCAGGAAAATGAAGATGACTCCAGTGTGTCCACAGGTAAGTCCTAATTAGCAAATTTTTCCCTTTTCCAGTCATTTTTATCTATTTGAGTGATGGTAATCTTTGGGGGAAAAAAGCATTGATTATTCAATTTGATATGTTGTATTTACATTGTGCTGAATGTGAATTACATGTTTTATGGAGCTATAGACGTTTAAGTAAAAAAAAATTTAAAAAATAAATAAAGTAAAATAAATTGTTTATAGTGTTTTTAAATTGTGAAAACTAACTGAAGTTTCTGGATTTTATAGATCATCCACCAAATGATCCACCAAATGATTCACTCATTCAATCAATTACCACTGTCATCTCTCAAGCTGTAAATTGTTTTGAGCGTTGTGCAAATGCTGCAGAAAGGCATGCTCATGCATCTGAGGTAATGGCTGGTTTGAGACAACCACAGAGTTTGCACAATCAACCCAGGTGCTCCAATCATCAAGTGTCTCATCTGCGCTACAGTCAAGCACTTCAACACATTTCTTCTTTGAATACACATCCTAATATGTCATTCACCACATACCTAAACTTGGAGTAGGATATTCGTGTTATTTTTTTGGTTCATATTTAAAAAACACAATATTGTAGGTGAAGGTTATGGCTTGTTCATTTAAGTAAAGCATGCAGAGAATGTTTTTAGTTTGTGCTCCTCTGCAGGTACCAGTATCTTCAGTGTGTATATATACAGTGGTATGCAAAAGTTTGGGCACCCCTGATAATTTCATGATTTTTCTTTATAAATCATTGGTTGTTT
>JBBJLS010004322.1:0-16414 GCA_037577275.1 Bryconaethiops microstoma
CCTCAGGTGCGGGTGGAGAACAATTCACAGTCCTACAGCGACCCCCAGCGGTCGCCGACTGTAACCATGACAGTAATAAGGCAGCCCTGAGGATAGCGAGGGCTGCCTCATACGACATCATCAAATTCACTAAAGACATGACTGCAGTGGGTTTGATCGGTGGTGAGGCAGAGATGAGGCAAAATGTTTAATGTGAATGAAACTAATGAGACGGTTGTTGATTTTAAGACAACATACCTTCTTCACTCTCCGTTAAACATTGACAGCTCCCCTGTGGAGGTTCTATTCTCGTCTCCCACATTCTGAGTTCCGTGGCACACAAGCCTTCACTGCCAGGACGGGAAACAGATTTTCTCCGGACCATCAAACACGGGTCAAGAGGGTAAAACCCACAGGCTGAACCTCAGGCACACTTATGAGTTTTCATAAGGCAAGCCTACTCCATAAGGCAAGCCTGCTCCATTTGTGATTTTTCTCCTCCTTCTTCAGAAATTATCATTATAACCTCTGATAACAATCAAAGCACAACAATAGACATTCCTAAAAGTGAATGTGTGATGTTTGTCGTCAAGTTCTTTAGGGAATGTAGATGTGGAAAACACGTTTACCTAAAAAGTCTTGCTGCCGCCTTTCTGAAGCTACGTCATAGGAATGTTTGAAAACAAGTCCCTGTGCGCCTGGATTAAACAATTAATGTCATCTTGAGGCTCTACAGTAAGGCAAGACAAATACTAAATCAAGTCATGTAAAATAGAATTTACTTTTATTTATTTATTTACTTAACAGGGACAATACACATTAACAGACATTATTTCATAATGTAAACACTTCAGCGATAGATTTAGTGAAGTGGCAATTTGAACATCCCTATCAAAACATGTTTCTGTGTCGGATTGACTAGTCAATAACAAAACCCCTGGCATATCGTGTGTGAAACAGGTGCTCTCGCAAAGCACCAACAATCTGAAATATTGGTCTTGGCATCAGAATTCTTGCAAACACACTTCCACCTCCAACATACATCGCAGTTAAATATACTTTTTTGACTTTGCTGTAGGTAAAGGACAATTTAAACCTAACTTTTAAAATGGCTTTCAAAGCACAGGGATAGGATGAATCAAAGCTACAATAAACACGTTTGTTGTTTCCCAAAACATGGCATGTGTAACAGGAATGACAGAACCACCTCTAAAACACGATATCACATGCCACCTCTAGTAGTGGTATCAAGAAATGTCTACACAGATCAGCCTCAGTGCAGCAGACTGGGATTCAGGTCCTGAGCACACCACACTACACCATGATGCAAGATTCCAAATACGCAACACTCACTTTGTCTCTGTAACATGATTTAAATTCTAAGTTGCTTTGGGTCAGAGGATTTGTCAAATGCATTAATGTAAGTGGTAGAGTAATCTTCTGGTCTATTGTTTTCTGTTAGTGGCTATACAGGGGTTGGGGTTGTAATGTACACAGGGATGTGAGACTCTTTCATGGACAGCAATAAAAAGTTGCGCAAGGTAAACCTAGCTGCTCAAAAGAGATTTGGTACAAAACAAATTGCAAATGCAAAAAACTGTCATCCACCTAGACAATGCAATCAAATAATGTACAACAGAACATGAAAGAGTCCCCTTTCACTACATCGGCTTGAGTTTATATGTAAATAATATTAATATTTAAACAGCAGTACACCGTGATCAGAAATCAAAGACTGAATTTTACATTGTGTCTACATTATTACAGCACTGTGGCAAAACCTTTAGTTGACTCATGTATTTAAGAAACTGTTCTCTTATTTCTTTTGTTCTCACCCCATAAATAATTGGATTGAAACAGCTTGGGAAAAGCATGTACATTGTACTCAGAAAAACACGAACACTGGAGGAGAAATTATTTCTTATTCTGTATAACAAAAAGGCAATCAAGGCAAAACTTAAAGTACCTGCCATGACAATTATATGAGTTATACAAGTGTTAATAGCCTTTAGGTGAGATTTCCCAGATTGTAGCACAGATGCAAGTATTATTAAATAAGAAAAAGTAATGAAAATAAAATCTGTAGTTCCAACTAAAAAAGCGGTTGCAAGGCCTATTATATTGTTAATAGAAATGTCTCCACATGCCAGCTGTACTAACGACATGTGTTCACAAAAACAGTGCTCGATCTCATTTTTCATACAAAATGGTAATTTTCCAGCCAGTGAGACGATAGTTGTAATTAAGATTACATTTCTGACTAGTGGTACCATAATGAACTTTAGAAAATTTTGCATTTGCATATATTTGTTATAATAAAGGGGTCTGCATATAGCAAAGAACCTATCTATAGCCATCCACACCAGTAAAGTGGACTGAAATGTATTAACAAAGTGTATAAAAAACATCTGTAACAAACAACCCGCAAGTGAAATCTCATTCCAGTTAAATAAGAAGCTGAGCAGCATATTTGGTACAAAAAATATTGGTAAAAACAAGTCCACAACAGCCATTAGACCAATTAACACAAACATCGGAGTGTGCAGAGCTCTCTGAGATACAATTAAATAAATGAGAAAAGAGTTTGAGATAATAGACAATAGAAACATGAGGAAATAAGGAATGAACAGAAAAGGCCTCCATTCTCCCAACTCATAGAAGCCATTAAATCTGAAAGTTATGAATGAAACATTTTGAGTAGGAAGATTTTGCATGTTGCTCAGTGTCTTTGTGCATTTACTATGTAAAAATCTCAAACCCTTAAAAATAGTTTTGTGAATCACCGTAGAACTAAGTGAACTGCTAAGTAAGAAAATCTGTTTACAGGTTAGAATCCTTCATTCTCTTTTAATATTTGTAAATGTGTTGCTCACTCTTGATTTTAACCTACTCTCTACGAAATGTGATGTATAGTTATTACCTACACAGCAGGAAAAAATAATGGCTCTGACATGTAGTAACTTAATAGCTTTTCAGTACCATTGCAAAGAAAGTTGTATTAGAGGAAAACACTTTTAGCATGTTAAGTATCACAGTAATTAATTTCACACCAAAACCAAATGCAAAACAGTCAAGGATCGTTTGTCTTCCTATCTGTTGATTAAAGCTTGACATGAGCCCCTGTCTTTATATGTAACTTCTTGGGTTCTCATGAGACTGTGATGTAATCCTACAGCACACTGAGATGGGAAAGGCCTGCGTATCTCCTCTCGGTTTCCATCTGTCATCTGTAATTCATCACCACATCAGCTGCACTTTCTCTTTTTTAGGGGTTATCACGCATAAAAAATTGAATAGTGAAGATGCTACTTAGTTTTTTCATGGTAATGGCAAGCTGTCCGTCATTATTGAGCAATAAAAGCCACTCTGCTGCAGTATCAACAGTGTTTTTTTCTTCTCGTACCAATACCAATACAGGGGGTCCTCGAGTTACGACACAGATCCGTTCCTTCGACAGTGACGTAACCCGAATTTTGGTGTAAATCGAAACACACCCTAGACTCAGTCACTTACTGATCCTAACACGGCCGTAAAATCATAAAAACACAACTAAACAACAGAAAAAAGAAAAGGACCAGCATTGTGGTTCAACCTGTTGTTGTGGTTGTTGTATGATATCCTTCCACATCTCAGTTACCCACGCAACTCATGCTACTGAGAACTTAAGACATTACCTTCAATAAAACAGCCCTGAGAACAGCGAGGGCTAACCTGTCTCAGGCCATCAGAGCAGCAAAGCTCTCACATGTTCAGAAAACCCACATCACAAATTACAGACGTCTCCAAGCCTCCAGGCCTCACTTCCAGAAGCACTAAAACACTTCGACATGTGGTTTGGTGTACAGAACGAAACACTAACTTAAATGCTGATAAAAACATGGGCTGGAGTCGTAATGTACAAGAAACTGTGTTTTGTGAGACTGCGCAGAGAAGCCGAAAGTCTTTCATCCTGAAATCATAGACGTTTAACCTATCTACTTATTTATGAGTTCTGATGCACACAACAAATGGCAAAATGCAAAAGAAATTGTGATCTATATGCTAGAATTCATGCATCCATGAAACAAATAGATGGACTACAAAGAACAGGACAGAAAAAGAACAACAAGACAGTCTAAGATTTTACTTTGATAATGTTTCTTTAACAGTTTCCACTTTGACGGACAATATCTATTTTACAATACTTGTTCTTTTGATCAATCTTTGTAATATTTTCTAGATATTCCTCTGTTGACTGATCATTCCTGATATGAGACTTGCTGTCAGGAATTTGCTAGATAGCATGGTGATGCAAAAAAAAAACCCTCAAATATAACAGAACAAGAAAGTGTCCTCTTCCACTCTTGTGTTGGTCAGTGAACATTTATTTCTAGGAGGGAGCAAAGGTAGTAGTTTCTGGAAGCTGCTTGTATGTAAATAATGTTAATAACAATAATAACAATCCTTCAATCTACATTATTACAGCACTGTGGCAAAACCTTTAGTTGACTCATGTATTTAAGAAACTGTTCTCTTATTTCTTTTGTTCTCACCCCATAAATAATTGGATTGAAACAGCTTGGGAAAAGCATGTACATTGTACTCAGAAAAACACGAACACTGGAGGAGAAATTATTTCTTATTCTGTATAACAAAAAGGCAATCAAGGCAAAACTTAAAGTACCTGCCATGACAATTATATGAGTTATACAAGTGTTAATAGCCTTTAGGTGAGATTTCCCAGATTGTAGCACAGATGCAAGTATTATTAAATAAGAAAAAGTAATGAAAATAAAATCTGTAGTTCCAACTAAAAAAGCGGTTGCAAGGCCTATTATATTGTTAATAGAAATGTCTCCACATGCCAGCTGTACTAACGACATGTGTTCACAAAAACAGTGCTCGATCTCATTTTTCATACAAAATGGTAATTTTCCAGCCAGTGAGACGATAGTTGTAATTAAGATTACATTTCTGACTAGTGGTACCATAATGAACTTTAGAAAATTTTGCATTTGCATATATTTGTTATAATAAAGGGGTCTGCATATAGCAAAGAACCTATCTATAGCCATCCACACCAGTAAAGTGGACTGAAATGTATTAACAAAGTGTATAAAAAACATCTGTAACAAACAACCCGCAAGTGAAATCTCATTCCAGTTAAATAAGAAGCTGAGCAGCATATTTGGTACAAAAAATATTGGTAAAAACAAGTCCACAACAGCCATTAGACCAATTAACACAAACATCGGAGTGTGCAGAGCTCTCTGAGATACAATTAAATAAATGAGAAAAGAGTTTGAGATAATAGACAATAGAAACATGAGGAAATAAGGAATGAACAGAAAAGGCCTCCATTCTCCCAACTCATAGAAGCCATTAAATCTGAAAGTTATGAATGAAACATTTTGAGTAGGAAGATTTTGCATGTTGCTCAGTGTCTTTGTGCATTTACTATGTAAAAATCTCAAACCCTTAAAAATAGTTTTGTGAATCACTGTAGAACTAAGTGAACTGCTAAGTAAGAAAATCTGTTTACAGGTTTGAATCCTTCATTCTCTTTTAATATTAGGAAATGTGTTGCTCACTCTTGATATAAACCTGTTTTCTATCAAATCTGATGTATAGTTATTACCTACATAGCAGGAAAAAATTATGGATCTTACATGCAGGTGAATATATTTAATGTGTTTTCAATTAAATTAATGTCTATTCAGTACCACTGCAAAGAAAGCTCTGTTAGAGGAAAACACTATTAGCAAGTTAAGTATCACAGTTATTCATTTCATAACAAAAAACCAAATGCAAAACAGTCAAGGATCGTTTGTCTTCTTATCTGTTGATTAAAGCTTGACTTGTGCCCCTGTTTTTATATGTAACTTCTTGTGTTCTCATGAGACTATGATGTAATCCTACAGCACACTGAGATGGGAAAGCCCTCCGTATCTCCTCTCTGTTTCCATCTGTCATCTGTAATTCATCACCATGTCAGCTGAACTTTCTCTATTTTAAGGGTCAAATTGAATAGTGAAAAATTGAATAGTGAAGATGCTACTTATTTTTTTCATGGTAATGGAAAGCTGTCCATCATTGAGAAATAAAATACACTCTGTTGTGGTATCAGTAATGTTTTTCTTCTAATACCAGTAGATATTTCTTAAGTACTGTCAGGACATAGGCCAGCCGCTACACCAGTGTAGCATGATGGAAAAATCCAAACATGGAGTAGCGCACGAGAGTTGGTAGACCACGCAGCTTTGCTATAACAACGCTCTTCAGATAGAGCAAGGATTCCCACCAGAATCCGCATTCTCACTCACAGACAAGGTATGACAGGGCCAGAGTACTCATGGTTAAAATGTCTGGTAGACTGGATAGTTGAAGAGTGAAGACTCAATGACTGAACACGGACTACCTGCCTTACCTGGCTTATATATCATGTGACGCGCTTATTTCCTATTGTTCTTGCATGTCACGTGACTTGTGTGCGTTACAGTACCTCCCCCTCCAAGACTGTCACCTGGTGGACCTGGTGGGGAGGACACCCAAGACCGCTCCTCAGGACTGTAGCCTTCCCAGTCAATAAGGTACAGAGTGCCAAGGCCACTCTGATGCGAATCAAGGGTGCGACGGACTGTATAGACCGGACCATCGTCCACTATGTGGGGGGGGGGTCAGGAACCTGGGACCTGGGGATACAGGGGAGAAGAAAACAGGTTTTAAACAGGAAATGTGAAACACTGGATGGACCCAGAGTGTGGCAGGCAGCAGGAGCCAGTAGGTGACAGGGTTAATCTGTTGGGTTATCTAGTAGGGATGAACAGGGGGTGAGTTTCTTGGACTGAGTGTGCAGGTTAATGTTCTTGGTTAAAAGCCATACCTTGTCACCAATATGGAACAATCGTCCCAGAGGGCGCCAATGGTGATGCTGTTCGATATATCATCAATCGGCCCATTGGATGGCTAACCGGCCTTAATCCAGAGCTGTTGGGCCGATAGTACATCAACATCTGGAGGTTGGAAACCATAGCATACCTCAAAAGGGCTAAGACCTGTGGAGGGGGAAAGACAGGTTGTGAGACAGTTCTGCCCAATTGAGATAGCAGGCCCAGGAGCACTAACGTTCCGTCGCAAAGCACCTCAGGAAGCACTCCAGCTGTTGGTTGGCCCACTGAGGAGAGATTGCTGGACGAACCAATCAGAACTTGGCTACGAACCGTGGCCCTCTGTCTGAGACGATGTCCTTGGGGAACCCATGCAGATGGACTACATGCTCCAGTATTAGTTCGGCAGTAGTTTTGGCTGTGGGGAGTCCGGCTAAAGCCACGAGGTGTACATCCTTGGAGAACCAATCCACAATCATCAGAATAGTGTCCTTCCCACTCGACTCCGGCAGACCGGTGACAAAATCCAATGTGATGTGTGACCAGGGACTACTAGGAACAGGCAGGGGTTGAAGATCTCCTGGAGTTGGTTGATTGGTGGATTTAGCCTTGGCACACACCGCACATCTTCCAGCTCCCATCGCAGCAGAGAAATTATGAAATACGAAGGGAGGACAGGCATGGGGACTGTCCAGGGAGCCTCCACTTCATGTTGGCAAGAGAGAGCATTGGCCTTGATTGGCCTTTTTGTCCTCATTATGAAAGATGGAAATCAACCGCGCCTGCCTCGGATTCAGTTGTTTTACTTGGTGAATGGAAATGAGATTTTGGTGGTCAGTCCATACCGTAAATGGTTCACCACCGGCCTGCAGCCAGTGACGCCACTCTTCCAGAGCACACTTGGCGGCCAACAGCTCACGGTCCCCTACCCCATATCGCTGTTGAGTAGAGCTGAATATTCTGGAGAAGAAACTGCAAGGATGCAGGACTTTAGTGGGAGAGAATGGCTCATTCGCCCTCATCAGAGGTATCCACCTCCACAACAAATGACTTTTCTGGATCTGGATGAAGAAGGATGGGAGCTGAGGTGAAGAGTAGGCACAAACGATGGAAGGCTTGAATGGCAGACGAGTTGAGACAAAAAGAAGGGTTTGGTCAGAGTTGCCACAACTGAACTGAAGTCCTGGATGAATCTCCTATAGAAGTTCGCAAAAGCCAAGAATTGTTGGAGCTGCTTAAGCATTTTGGGTAGGGGCCAATTACACACAGCTTCCAGTTTCTGGGGATCCATAGCCACACCTTTAGGGGTTATGACAAAACCCAAGAATGTGGTGGAATGCTGGTGAAAAAGTTGGTGGGTCAGCAACAGTAAAGTTGGTGGGCCAGCAACCTCTGGGGCACTGCTCGGACGTGCTGGATATGTTTCTCGATGTTCTTTGAATATATACAAATATATCATGGAGATATACAAAGGCCCACTGGCCTAACATGTCCCTCAGCACATAATTTATAAACTGTTGCAATGCCGCCGGACTATTACATAATCTCAACGGCATTACCAATGTCTCTTAGTGCCCAGTTGGAGTGATGAAAGCCGTCTTCCACTGATCGTCCTCTCTGATGAGCACAAAGTTAAAGGTGCTCCAAGGGTCCAATTTTGTGAATATAGTTGCACCAGAGAGGGCATCCAGGGTGGGGTTAGTGAGTGGAAGCGGGTGCCTATTCTTCACTGTTATGCAGTTAAGCCCCCAATAGTCAACACAAGAATGGAGAAGTGAGGGTAGTGACAGAAAATTGAATTTGTTCCATATGTTTGTTGATGGTAAGGATCAAGGGAAGGGTCTGGTGAGTAATTGGGCTAGTGGAAAGGGTCCAGCCGTCAATGGCAGTGATGGTAATAGGCCGGGATACTGCCTCGACCCTCACACCCAGCTGGGTAACAAAAGTTCCCTGCTGCACCCAAATCCACAAACGCAGCAGAGACGATCTGTTGGTGGCCCAGCTGGATGTGAGTCTGAATAATGAGCCAAGAAACAGAGGTAGGAGCAGGTAGGAGTTCCCCCACTTACCTGGTCTGTCCATTTCCCAAGCAGAGAGGATAGACGACTCGAAGGTGTTTAGGGGAAGCGCGGTAGGCACAAAGTCCCTCACGGTAACGTCTGTCTCTCTCCTCTTGAGACAGAAAGGCGTGCCCTAACTGCATGACCCCCCCCGCCCCGACTCCGGAGTGGTCCACAGATGGAGGTGGGAAACCAACAGCCACGCACTCCGATGTGGCAGAGGCAGTAGATGGTGGACGAGTCCGCAGAGCAGCTACAAGAGCAGGACGAAGGGTTGGCCTCAGGCGAGAGCTCATTCTTTGATCTACCCAGAGGCAAAACTGTATTAAGTCATCTACAGTAATGGGGAGCTCTCGCCCGGCTAATTTATCCTTCATACAGGGAGACAACCCCTCGTAGAAGGCAGTCCGGATCGCAGTGTCCCCCCAGTTGGTCTGCATGGCCAGCGTTCTAAATTTGGCCACATATCACCTCACAGGATGCTCTCACTGATGCAGGTGATAAGGCTTTGAGTCGGTTTCCACCTGGATGGATGTTGGAACATGACCTTAAGGTGGTTACAGAACTCAGAATAGGAATACGCTATCTCTGAGTTCGACCTTAAGACTGCGGTGGACTACTCAGCTGGATATGAGAAGTACGATGCGGCTGCAATCGGTGTTGTATCGTTCCTTCTGAAACTCACTCCCACTTATCGGGCAATGAGAGGGGGAGAAGTTCGGGGTGCCGCCTGTGGTTTTGCTCATGCAAAACCATCTCGAGTGTGGTTACTCACTGAGCAAGCTCAGCATGAGCCACAAAGGACTCATGAAGCACCTGCCGCAAGCCAACCACATTCAGTTCAATTCAATTTTATTTATATAGTGCTTTTTACAACCAGGCTGTCACAAAGCAGCTTTATAAAGTCCAGGTCCGAGCCCCTAGTGAGTAAGCCAAAGGCGATAGAGGCGAGGAAAAACTCCCTTGGCTGGAGGAAGTAAGCTCGGGAGGAACCAAGACTCAAAAGGGGAACCTGTCCTCCTCAGGTCGACCCAGAGAGAAAGGAATGAGAATCTTTATGGGGATAAATAACAGGAGAAGTTGGTTTCACTAAATATCCAGAGAGGTAAGTATTGTTGGAAGAGGAACTGAAAGTCCGTAGTCCATAAACATCAGGATTAGGAGCAACAATCTCCGCCGGAGCTTTAGGCAGCAGTTGCCCCAGCTTGGGGAAGGGCCCAAGGTCAATTTCCCACTGTGATCAGTCCGTCAAATGTGCAGCAGTTCCCCTCGGAGAAAACAGAGGAGAGAGTTAGTTCTGTTAAAATTTGCAGAGGATTATTTATATCTGTGAGGAGTGCAAGTTAAGACTCCGGCATATCTAGCTAGAGCAGCCTAGCTAGAAAGGGCAGAACCGAGAGGTATGATGGGCATGAGAGCACCCTGATACACCAGCACACCTCCACGCTAAAAACCTGAGTGAACGTGAGGAGTGGTGGGGCGACAACACCAGTGTCCCAGTTTAATTGAAATCTCTGTGGTCACACCTTCTCCCGGCTCTACACCTTCCATCTAACAGGAAATATTAAATACAGCCTGGACTGTGACTGTGTCTGAGTCCCGAATGTTGTTTGGCATAGCATTCCAGAGCTTGGGGGCTATATATGAGAATGCTCTTCCCCCTGATTAAGCTTTCATAATTCTGGGTACAAGTAAGTAGTAAGCACCGTGAGCTCTGAGTGACCGTTGATGTTCATAGTAGAAGATAAGTTCATGGAGGTAATCAGATGTGAGGCCATTTAAGGTTTTATATGTCTTTAGTAGAATTTTATAGTCAATATGAAATTTGATTGGAAGCAAATGAAGTCTAGATAATATTGGGCTAATGTGGTCGAATTTCCTGGTTCTAGTGAGGACTCTGGACGAGTTGAAGCTTGTTTAGGTTTTTGTTGGAGCAGCCTTACAAGAGGCTGTTTTAATAATCGAGTCTGGAAGTAATAAAGGTGTGGACTAGTTTTTCTGCATCATGGAGAAATAATGCACTTCTTTACTTAGCAATGTTTCATAGATAAAAGAAAGCTTATTTAGTAACGGTACTTATATGAGTGTCGAATGAATGATCGGGATCCATAGTGACACCGAGATTCTTAAAAGTTAACGTTGGAGAGGCTGAAGAACCAGCAAGATCAAGTATTAGACCTGATAGTTTGTTTCTAGCAGTTTTTGGACCTGGAAGAAGGACCTCAGTTTTATCTGCGTTGAGTAAGAGGAAGTTATGTGACATCCAGTCTTTTATATCTTTAATGCAGTCTTATTTCATCTAGGTTTATCATCGGGATTTGCAGAGATATATAAAGCTGTGTATCGTCTGCGTAGCAGTGCAAGCTAATCCCATGTATCCGAATAATCATCCCTAAGGGCAGCATGTACAAAGTAAATAAAAGAGGTCTTAAAACAGAATCTTGTGGGACACCATATTTTTATTTTGGTGGGTGCTGAAGGTCTTCCGTTAACTCGTACAAACTGATAGCGGTCGGTCAGATATGATCTAAACCAGGATAAGGCGGTTCCAGTGATTTCGACAAGGTTTTCTAGTCTGTCTAGTAAAATAGCGTGGTCAATCGTGTCGAATGCTGCGCTTAGGTTGAGCAGAACCAACAGAGAGACAAATCCTTTGTCAGTGGACAGTTAAAGATCATTTACTATCTTTACTAAGGCTGTTTCCGTGCTATGATGAGGCCGGAACCCAGATTGAACTTTTTCATGTATACAGTTTCAGTTTTTGCGATTTTTTTACAGAGGTTTAATAACTGCTAATTTAAAGGATTTCGGTAAATAACCAAGACTAAGTGAAGCGTTTAATACTGATAGGAGAGGCCCAATGATTACTTGTAGGACTTCTCTAAGCAAGCTTGTAGGAATAGAGTCGAGTGAACAGGTAGAGGATTTTGAAGAAAGAATTGCAGAAAGTTCTGTTTGTCGGACTGGGTTAAAAGATGTCAGTTTCTCAACTACAGCTGAGATTTGTAACTACAGATGAGATGAAAACTACAGTATCTGTGTCTGCTGAACCTGTTGGCAAATGTGGTTCAGTCTAATTTCTAGTTTGAATTTCTTGTTTAATTATTTCTGCTTTATTATTGAACAAGTCAATAAAAATGCCACTAGTAAGATTTGAAGGAACCTGTGGTTCTGCACCTCCCTGGTTCTTAGTTAGTTTAGAAATTGTACTAAACAGAAACCTGGGGTTATTTTTATTACATTCAATGAGGGATGATAGATAGGCAAAGCATGCCGTGGGAAGTGCTCTGTTGCAGTCTCTAAGGCTCTCCTTCCAGGCGGTGTGGAAGGATTCCAAATTAGTCAATCGCCATTTGCGTTCTAGTCTATGCCCTACCAGGGAGCCAGATTTTTCTGTCTGACTTTTTCACGTCTTAGAGGTGCAACATAATCTAGTGTGGATGGAAGAGAGTTCTGGAAGCATTCAGTTGGGTTATCTAGGTCTGCTGGACAAGATGGAGTGCCAAATGGGGTTGATATATCTGGAAGATTCTATGAGCTGAGGCAGATGTAATTGCACAATTGAAACGAAAGCGAGGGGACATGCTTACATTATGATTAAGATGCAGATCATATGTAATGAGGTATTGATCTGAGATTACTGTAGACAGAGGAATAGTTATGTTATCCACATTAACGCCCAAAAGTCAAGATAAGGTCAAGTGTGTGGCCACAGCAGTGAGTAGGCCCTGTTACATGCTGGGTGAAGCCAACTGTATATAGGATTGAAGTAAATGCAGATTTTAGAGGGTCCTGTTCTTTTTCGAAGTGAATATCAAAATCTCCAATAATTATGATTTTATCACAGCAAACAGCTAAATTTGCAATAAAACAATTCAAATCTTGTGGCCCTAGTGGGCCACATGGCAGCCTGCTCAGTAACAACACTCCGTCACACATAGCGGCAAACTCCGCTGGATTTACAGCTGTGGGCTCAGTCATTCTGTCATGACAGAGGCCAGCTGCTACACCAGTGTAGCGTGGTGGAAGTAGTGCACGAGAGTTGGTAGACCATGCAGCTTTGCTATAAAAACGCTCTTCAGATAGAGTAAGGATTCCCACCGGTATCCGCGTTCGCGTTCACACACAAGGTATGACAGGTTCGAAGTACTCACGGTTAGAAGGTCTGGTAGACTGCATGGTTGAGGAGTGAAGACTCAATGACTGAGCACAGACTACCTGCCTTACCTGGCTTATATAATCATGTGATGTGCTCATTTCCGGTTGCCTTTGTGTATCACGTGACGTGTGTGCATGACAAGTACCGGCCAATATCGTGTACTGGTACCAACAGTAAATCTATCTAATGACTACAAATTTTATTTTAGCAAAAGTAGTGTTCAGAAGAATTATCATCATTCTGAAAATCATGATTCATTTATATTTTAGTAAAATGATTTAGTAGAAAATCTACTCCTTATTGAAAGATCTTGGTTAATTAATTTGCAGGGGCTGCTTCAGGTCTAGCATTGTGGTTCAACCTGTTTTTGTGGTTGTTGTGGTTGTTGTATGATATCCTTCCACATCTCAGTTACCCACGCAGCTCATGTTACTGAGAACTCAAGACATTACCTTCAATAAAACAGCCCTGAGAACAGTGAGGGCTAACCTGTCCCAGGCCTTCAGAGCAGCAAAGCTCACACATGTTCAGAAAATCCACATCACAAATTACAGACGTCTCCAAGCCTCCAGGCCTCCCTTTCACAAGTGCTGAAACACTTCGACATGTGGTTTGGTGTGCGAAACGAAACACTAACTTAAATGCTGATGAAAACAAGGGCTGGAGTCGTAATGTACAAGAAACTGTTTTGTGAGACTGAACAGAGAAGCTGAAAGTTATTTAACCTCTTAATGACAGCAATAAAAATCAATTCATAGACATTTAACCTCTCTGCTCATTTATGACACACATAACAAATGGCAAAAGGCAAAAGGAATTGTGATCCATATGCTGGAAATCATGCATCCACAAGCAAATAGATGGACTACAATGCACATTATACAAAAAGAACAAGAGAGACTAAGATTTTCATTACTAGTTCTTTTGATAAATCTTCATAATATTTTCTGGATATTCCTCTGTTGACATCATTCCTGAATGAGACTTCCTTCCAGGAATTTGCTAGATAGCATGGTAATGCAAACCCCGCCCCCCCAAAAAAAAAACACAAATATAACAGAACAAGAGAGTGTCCCTTCCACTCTTGCATTGATCAGGGAACATATATTTCTAAGAGGGAGCAAAACCTGTAACTTCTTGAAGCTACTTGCATCTAAATAATATTATTATTTAAACAACAATGCACCATGATGAGATTAAAGATTGAATCTTCATGAATAGTGTGCTTACATAACAATGTTTCAATCTACATTATTACAGCACTGTGGCAAAACCTTTAGTTGACTCATGTATTTAAGAAAATGTTCTCTTATTTCTTTTGTTCTCACTCCATAAATAATTGGATTGAAACAACTTGGAAAAAGTATGTACATTGTACTCAGAAAACCACGAATGCTGGAGGAGAAATTATTTCTTATTCTGTATGACAAAAAGGCAATCAAGGCAAAACTTAAAGCAACTGCCATGACAATTATATGAGTGATACAAGTGTTAATAGCTTTCAAGTGAGATTTCCCAGATTGTAAAACAGACGTAAGTATTATTAAATAAGAAAAAGCAATGAAAATAAAATCTGCAGTTGGAATTAGAAAAGCGGTTGCAAGGCCTACTATATTGTTTACAGAAATGTCTCCACATGCCAGCTGAACTAATGCCATGTGTTCACAAAAACAGTGATCTATCTCATTTTTCATGCAAAATTGTAATTTTCCAGCCAGTGAGACAACTGTTGTAATTAAGATTACATTTCTGAGTAGTGGTACCATAATGAACTTTAGAAAATTTTTCATTTGCATATATTTGTGATAATATAGAGGCCTGCATATAGCAATGAACCGATCCACAGCCATCCACATCAGTAAAGTGGACTGAAAAGTATTAACAAAGTGTATACAAAACATTTGTAACAAACAACCCGCAAGTGAAATCTCATTCCAGTTGAATAAAAAGTTGAGCAGCATATTTGGTACAAAAAATATTGGCAAACACAAGTCCACAACAGCCATTAGACCAATTAGCACACACATCGGAGTGTGCAGAGCTCTCTGAGATATAATTAAATAAATGAGAAAGGAGTTTGAGGTAATGGACAATAAAAACATGAGGAAATAAGGAATGAACAGAAAAGGCCTCCATTCTCCCAAATCACTGAAGCCATTAAATCGGAAATTTAGGAATGAAAAATTTTGAGCAGGAAGATTTTGCATGCTGCTCAGTGTCTTTGTGCATATAGTTTGTAAAAAATACCCCTCAAACTCTTAAAAAATAGTTTTGTGAATCACTGTAGAACTAAGTGAACTGCTAAATAATCCATTTACAGGACAGAGTCCTGAATTCTATAAACATTTGGAAATACACTGCTCAACCTTGATATAAATCTAACTCTACAAAATCTGATGTATAGTTATTACCTACATAGGAGGAAAAACTAATGGATCTTACATGTAGGTGAATATATTTAATGAGTTTTAAACAAAGTTAATAACCATTCACTAGAATTGCAATGATCATTGTATGATAGGAAAACACTGTTAGCACATTAAGTATCATTTCACACCAAAACCAAATCCTAAACAGTCAAATATCTTTTGTCTTCTTATCTGTTGATTAAAGCTTGACATGTGCACCTGTCTTTATATCTAATGTCCTGTGTTCTCATGAGACTATGATGTAATTCTACAGCACACTGAGATGGGAAAGCCCCGCATATCTCATGTCCTTTCCATCTCTCATCTGTAATTAATCACTATTTCAGTTGCACTTTCTCTATTTTAAGGGTTATAAAAAATTGAATAGTGATGATCCAATTTTGTTTATGGGAATGGCAAGCTTTCCATCATTATTGAGAAATAAAAGACACTCTGTCGTGGTATCAATATTTTTTCTTCTCATACCAACACCAATATATGATTCTTAAGAAACGCCCAATATCAAGTACTGGTACCAAGAGTAACTTTGTCCATTTAGTGCTTTAGGGTTTCCTGGGTCTGCCCCGGGGCCTCCTCCAAGTGGGGCAGGCCCGGAAAACCTTCCCCGGAAGGGGTCCAGGATTCTCACAAGGTGCCTGAACACCTCAACTGACTTCTTTTGACTTGAAGGAACAGCTCTACTCTGAGTCCCTCCTGAATGTCCAGACTTCTCACTATATCTGTAAGGGAGAGCCCAGTCACCCTGTGGAGAAGAGTCATTTCGGCCGCTTTTAACTGCTGTCACACGCACCAGGTCACGTGGCGTCAATCGGCGCCGGAAGTGACGCTGGAGCGTTCTCATAGTAAAGTGCGTGACTTACCAGCTCTCTCGTGTATATCTGCGATTGGGCCCTTCCATCACGCTACACCTGGTCTCCTCAG